>CM036535.1:482500-500000 GCA_020745685.1 Tautogolabrus adspersus | reverse complement strand
AATGTCAGTTTGTGCCAGTTTCCACAAATATTCCACCAATTAAACTTTATTTATCCTTTAGGTTTGTTTTCCTATATCGGCCATTTCATGGAACACTACCTGGTCCCCGGTGCCATGAGATAAACTATCCCTGGAAGTTTAAATAGTGTGATACCAGATTAGTTTGAGTAGTTCTCCAACGTCCTCCAACCCCCTTTTTGAAAATGGAAACCTCTGACACTGAGGAGGCATTTCAGGATACTCCAGTCAGGTTGAGAGGTTCTCCTCCTCAGCCAAGCCCCACTGTGATGGTCACTGCCTTAGTTTCATGAATTGGCTAATTGATTCTGTGTCTGATTCCTAGTGTTTTAGGACTGGTTCAATCCGGATCACCTGGGCCGGTAGCTCTGAGGGCATAACAGCCTGACCCCAGGGTGGAGCTCTCTCTCTCTTGCCACACATCCACATTCACTCCATGTTTGTTTGTGTTATGGTCATTGGTTTGCGTTGTTTTTAATAAATCATTGTTATTAAAGTTATCTCCAAATCCAGCTCTCCAAGCTCAGCTCTCCAAATCCGGCTCTCCACACCAAGTTTTCCATGCCTGGCTCTACAAGCCCTACTCTCCAAGCCCAGCTCTCCACATCCTGCTCTCCAAGCCCAGCTCTCCACATCCTGCTTTCCAAGCCCAGCTCTCCACATCCTGCTCTCCAAGCCCAGCTCTCCACGCCTGGCCCTCCAAGTCCAGCTCTCCAAGTCCAGCTCTCCAAGTCCAGCTCTCCACATCCTGCTCTCCAAGCCCAGCTCTCCACGCCTGGCCCTCCAAGTCCAGCTCTCCACGACCAGCTCTCCTCATCCTGCTCTCCAAGCCCAGCTTTCCACGCCTGGCCCTCCTAGTCCAGCTCTCTAAGTCCAGCTCTCCACGACCAGCTCTCCTCATCCAGCTCTCCACACCCTGCTCTCCACGACCAGCTCTCCAAGCCCAGCTCTCCAAGCCGTGCTCTCCATGCCCGGCTGTCACGCCTGCTGTCTGCTTTGGTTTGCCAGAACTTTCTTGAGGTGAGGACAACAAAAGCCAATGGCCACCTGACCATCCTGTATCTGTCTGGGGACCTCTGGACTAATCAAGTCCAAATACCTTCCTTTAGCTTTCTTTACTGTGTACGTTGGCCACATGTTTGTAAGGCAGCCGCCACAACAGGCACCAAAGGGTTTGTTGGGAGTCAGTCATAGTTGAGGATGCTGAGAGAGACGATTAACAGAGCAGTGAGGATTCGTTTGTTTTTTACAGGTGATGCAAACAACGATGTAAAAGTCCATGTAATCACACCCAGTTTTTCTGTCCTCACTTTTCCAATCATGGAAACATAAGTCAGAGCAACCGTGTGTGCGTGTGTGAGTGTGTTTGTGTTTGTGTGTGTGTGTGCGTGCGTGTTTGCGTGTGTGTGTGTGTGTGTGTGTGTGTGTGTGTGTGCGTGTGCGTGTGTGCGTGTGTGCGTGTGTGTGTGTGTGTGTGTGTGTGTGTGTGTGTGTGTGTGTGTACGTGCATGTGTGTGAGTGTGTCAGACAGCGACATGGTGGCAGGAGTGAAGCGTTGTTGAAACACTGGTAGATAACAGTGTTTCTGTTCTCTGCTCTGCTGAACACCAATCACTACTTCTTCAAGATGAGGCCCAGAGGAATGAAAGTGGACTCACCAGTGTGTGTGTGTGTGTGTGTGTGTGTGTGTGTGTGTGTGTGTGTGTGTGTGTGTGTGTGTGTGTGTGTGTGTGACAATGAACCATTTACTGTTCTTAAAGTCCAGTATTAAATATTTCTGCTCTTCTGCTGATCCAGCTGTCCTTGAGTCTCTCTTCTCATCCTGGTTTGTACCGACCTTAAGGTGAGCTTGTGCCTCTCTCTCTCCCTGAAGCTTTGGCCTGCTGTCCACATCCAGGTTTCTAAGCTAATGGTTCTGACCTCCATTAGTGCCCCTTTCCATCACTAACTCACCTCCTGCATGCTCCTCTAAACATCCGCCCCTGTTCTGCACCTGACTCTTCTTGTTTCTTAAAAGCATTCTTTCTCTCACTATTCGCTGCTCTTCCAAATCACAGAAGGATATTTCTCACCGTCACGCCGGACAAATCATCACCATGGGGAAAAGACATCTTCCAGTGAGCACGAACTCTGATTTCAACATTGAAATTTGGTAGAAACAGGGCTGTTAATTATCATTTCATTATTTTAATGAAGCATTAAAGATGGTTAAGAAGGCATTGAATGATCCAATAATTCCTCATGACCTTTTTTTAGGGGTCACAGAATACAATAAACTAAACAAGCTGAACCTCAAACTGTCCTCTCCTCTCTTCCACTTCCTGTCTTTTCCAGAGCAAAATAAGGAAACAAGTCGAGGAACCGAGCTGCAGAGCTGGTGCTGGTTGTGAGATTAAGGAAGTATGATTTTAGTCAGCTAACGGACAAAGCTGCTGCTGCGGCTCATGCAGGTGATGTCAGACGCCAAATACGTGATTCTTAGCTGTGAAGGAAAGCGTTATCCCAAATCCCCACACACTGGATCTGTTTCTGGAACGTTACGCATCCATGAGCAGCTGTACACACATCACAGGAGAACTACAAGATCACAGGAGAACTACAAGATCACAGGAGAACTACAAGATCACAGGAGAACTACAAGATCACAGGAGAACTACAAGATCACAGGAGAACTACAAGATCAAAGGAGAACTACAAGATCACAGGAGAACTACAAGATCACAGGAGAACTACAAGATCACAGGAGAACTACAAGATCACAGGAGAACTACAAGATCAAAGGAGAACTACAAGATCACAGGAGAACTACAAGATCACAGGAGAACTACAAGATCACAGGAGAACTACAAGATCACAGGAGAACTACAAGATCACAGGAGAACTACACGATCAAAGGAGAACTACAAGATCACAGGAGAACTACAAGATCACAGGAGAACTACAAGATCACAGGAGAACTACACGATCAAAGGAGAACTACAAGATCACAGGAGAACTACAAGATCACAGGAGAATTATAAGATCAAAGGAGAACTACAAGATCACAGGAGAACTACAAGATCACAGGAGAACTACAAGATCAAAGGAGAACTACAAGATCACAGGAGAACTACAAGATCACAGGAGAACTACAAGATCAAAGGAGAACTACAAGATCACAGGAGAACTACAAGATCACAGGACAACTACAAGATCACAGGAGAACTACAAGATCACAGGAGAATTATAAGATCAAAGGAGAACTACAAGATCACAGGAGAACTACAAGATCACAGGAGAACTACAAGATCACAGGAGAACTACAAGATCACAGGAGAATTATAAGTATGTGGAAATTTGGGGTTACACCCAGAATGAATTTCATTAGACAGCAATGAACTGTACGTATATTTATGTGTACGTGACTGTTGGAATTGTACTGTAAATTTACAGCAAGGTTTAACAGTGTAGAAAAGATCTGTTTCCTTAGTGAAAATTTCCACATACTCCGTGCGCGCCGCGGTCCGTCAGTGCCGCGCACTACGGCGCCATTCACTGCCACTTTAGTCACTGATCTTGTTTCCACCGTCCGTCTCCAGTGCGTGCCAGAGCATTTTTTCGCAGCATGATCTTGTAGTACTCAGTCAAACATTGTAAACAGCTGATCATGGCTGCGCTCACGCTACAGATACGGAGTCAGTGGGGCTGGGCGCCATCAGACGGCGCATGCATGCACGGACTACAGAACGTGTTTTACTTATATCTAATTATATATTCAAAATAAGTTCTTTAAATAAATAAAGCTTTAAATCAGTGTTTAGTGAAGCTTCCTCTTGTTTTATAAATCCTTTGATTCCATGTTGCACGATTAAACAGTATTGATAACATTTTTTTCTGTTCACCCGGTTAATAACTTCTCAATGTTTCCTCGCAGCATCATTTTGGGACCTCAGGTTTCGTTGCTGCTGTCAAGCCGTCGAACCCAAACCGTCTCCTCTGCCTTTTAACAGAGACCTTCAGCACAATCTCTGAGCGGCCTCCGTCCAGATAAGGAGCTCCGTGGACTGCGAGAAGAAACACATCAGCCCGCGTGACGTAGGAATCCCAGATGTGTCACCGCAGCACGTTTATCTGAAAGTCGAGGTGCGTGTTGGAATCCATCCTCTGCCTCCTCCTCCTCCATCTTTCATCCATCTTGTCTTCCTGTTCTCTGCAGCACCATTCGATGGAACAATCCATGGCTAGATTATTGATGCTCTCACTATTGAGCAGCTGATGACTCCCTGCAATGAATTATGGGTATTGCATTGAGTTTCCAGCACTATGCTGGCTACCTGTCATCATTAAACTTCTTGGTTTGCTACAGGCCATCACGAGACAGTGATAGAGAAATATATATTTTCATTTCTTATAGCTGACGAGCACGCCGCCGCCGCCGCCTTTATTGGCTGATAAATCTTCTTCTGTGGTGGAGGTGGGATTAAAGCCTGATTGGTTCTCCCTTAAAGTCTACTGTAAAACAAAGCAGGAGGCGGCCGCAAAAACAAGTTTGCACTGTCGTCACCGTCCATAAGCATCCATCACGCACAAAGCGTCCCTGATTGGTCAGCTGCATTCATCGAGATCACTAAAGAAAAATGAAAAATACAATGTGGTCCTTGTTGCTTTAAATTAGGACGGACCATGTTTTTTTTGCTATCCTCCCTGGGCCCTCGCCATGCGGCTTGGCCCCGGAGAGCTGTCCCCCTTTATCGCCCCTGAAGTATGGTGAAGATCATTTAATGCAGATAAATGTAAACATGTTCGTAAAGACAGAGAGGGGATTCAAACTTCAGCAGCATGTTTTCTATGAAGACAGAGAAGAAGCCATCGTGTCTCTGCAGAGAACAAACACCTGCACATCATCATCATCATCAGACATGACGGTGGTTCTGGCTGGAAGACGACCATTAGCAGCACAATTATGAAGAGAGGATGGAAAGCCGTCTGCAGGCAGAGGAAGGGGGCCGTCACTGTAACCTTTTTGGCATCTTGTAGGGTAAGAAAATGACACGGTCTGACTGAATGAATCACCTCTCTGACATTTGGCCATCAGAGCTTTTCACACGTGCTCTGGTGGCGAGCAACATCCCCGCACTGGCAACTAAAAGATGACGACATTAACAACGAGGTTCAGAGAAGAAAGTTCAGGATTGGGTTAGTGATTGGACAAATGTCACTCAAACTGTACCTGCACACCTCAGCCAACCAATCCAGGGCCAAGGAAGTGATCGGAGCTTGAGCACGTATCGGAGCGCTCACACGAGTCAGACAAACTGGACTTTAGGGGGGAAGCGTGCTGAGGCACGGTACAGATTGCCTCGTGAGCGCCCGAAGTGTCTGACTCTCAAAGGGGTTGATTGATTGATTTGGAATTATTGGATGTTGTTACTTTAAAAGGAGCAAACACTTACTTAATTTAAAAAACCTGACTAATATGGATCTTTGGCCGTGATGGGGGGGGTCGTTTCTGCTCCTAATAATACGGAGGATGAAGCGGAACCTCCTCCCCCTGCAGAGCATCGTTCATGAGGTTCAGGTTCAGGTGACTTTATTTGGACCTGCAGGTTCATTTAGCTGCAGGGAGAGTCACTTAATACAACGCAGACAATACAAATACAAAGTGCAAATGCACGGTACATGGGTCAAAGTGCACAGGTTCCAATCGTACAATTAATAAAACAAGTTGATCTGTAAAAGTTTCAGAGCCGAGAACACCAAGATAAATAATAAATGAATACACCTGTCACCTGCTCAAACTTATATCAGGTCTACATCTGCTGCTCCTCTGTCAACATGCACACGGGCATCAACTTAAAATAAAGTACATGTAAATATGAGACTTTTTTAGCACTTTTCAAAGTCCAAGAGGAGGAGGAGCTCAGACAGGTAGGGGGGAGGAGCGAGGTTATGGAGGGCTTTGTTGGTGTTAGTAAGGAGGATGGGGATGGGCAGCCAGTGGAGGTCATGATGGACGGGGGTGATTTTGTCACGGGTGCAGGAAAGTGTGAGAAGGCGAGCAGCAGAGTTCTGGATGTGTTGTAGTTTTCTGAGTGTTTTGAACCGTAGATGAGACAGTCGCACGAGATCAGTCATGAAGTGATGAACGTGTGAGTGAGGGTCTCAGCAGCTGAAAAGGAGAGGGATGTAAATATCAAAGGTTTCTTAATAGTCTTAACATGTCTCTAGTTGTGTGTTTCATGTTTGGCTTCTTTTTGTCAGGTTAGTGAGTTTGGTTAAATTCACTGACAGGCTGAGAGCTGGAGCTGACAAACCGTTACACCGCGCCCACCTGTCAATCAGGTCAGCTACACGCCTTATTGTGAATAACTCTTATCCTTCATCAAATCAAAACTGATGAGTCATCAAAACATTCACCCCCCGTACAGTGTGTGCTGATCGAGACATGAGCTAATCAGACCTATTTGGTTTTTTGAACCAGGCTGTAAACATGTTAATGTCTGCTGTACAAACAGGCTTTTTAGAATGGGTGTGTATGTGACTTCCTGTGCTTCTGCAGCCAGCCTCTAGTGGACACTCCAGGAACTGCAGGATTTTACACTTCAGCATCGGCTTCATTGTTCATCACTGGAGGTTGCTGCTTGGTTGAACGTTTAATTTGATTCTGGAAGTGATGTCATGTTAAGTGATGTTTTCTTCCACAAACACTTGTTTTCGTCGTCTCTGATTGGCTGAAAGTCTGAAAACTTTGCTCACTTTATATGAATGGCCGACCTCTTGTGTTACTTCAATCACTGCAATGCTGCTTCAAGATGACATAGAATTGAACAAAATCAACTCCATCAATGTCTTTGTTTCCCCTCAGACCGACTTCTTATTGAGGCTCGGCTGTAAACGTCGATGAATTCTCTTAACAGGTCTCGATTGGGTCAGGCCTCTTAGCGTCTGGCGGGGAAAAGATAAGACCTGTTATCTCTTTCCGACAAATCTGCAACCTCTCTCCGTCCTCCCCAAGACGGGACCAGAGGAGGAGACAGAAACACAGCAGCATATGTTTACTATAGGTTACGACAGCAAGCTTACAAAGAGTGTTTTAGTTCAAATGATCTAAATAACATTTCCTCAGATATGTTGTCCATTCAACTGCACAGTGCAGAGAAAATGGCCCAATCAGAAGCCTTTCTTTACAGTTACACTGACTGTGTGTTAGTGACGGGGAAATCCAGGGAGGAAGGATTGGTGTGACCCAGGTATACCAGAAGCATGACTACTGCAGACTGCTATTTGCATGTTGTGCCTTAGAAATAATTTAAATAACTGTGACTGTCTTTATGGTGCAGGATGTGGTGGTGAATATGAGATAAAAGACCGACACGTCTTTAAAGGCTGGTGGTGGAGCATGAAGAGGGGCGGTGTGCTGTGGTGGTCATGACTCTCACAAACACAAAGCTTTCATCCAGGACACTGATGTTTGAGTTTCTGAGTTTACTCACCCTACAGGGTCCGTTTCTCAAGTGTTAGCGCTAGAGCTAGAAAGAATCTGATGTTCTATGAGTGGCTATCTAAGAAGATATTTCAAGATGTGAAGAAGAGCTGGACCTCCCAGTGAATTCCTTAGTAGCTGTTTACTCATTCTACTTTTGTGAAACTGTAACTTGATGGGCGGCAAGTTGACAGAGTAATAAAGCTTTCACATTTGTTAAAACCTCCTGAAGTGTTTGTGCTGAGCTGCATGTGTGAACACAAACAGCTGAATGTTTCTCTCTTCACCCGGAGTTTCTCCTCCAGCCTCCTCGTATTTATTCTGCAGGAAGTCAGAGTGAGCTGATGTGAGAACGCAGCAGGATATAATCAGGAGAATTCACCTCGAGCGAGTGGGAGGGGGTGGTGACGTTTATTCCCTGTGATCGCTGCACGACCATAGACTGTCTGCACGCCACCTCTACGATCTCCGTGCTCTAATGAACCTGCTGCATTCTGTTTCCTGTTCTCCAGTATGTTCTTCTCCACTCTTTAGTTCAGATTGAGATTCTGTTCAACTACACGTAGCATTGATAGAAAGACACATATTCTCTTTATAGCGTCGTATAGAGGACTCTTGTAGGGTAAGAGGACTGTTGCTTCCACGTCGTTGTTTTTACATCACGTCTTACCTCAGGAGACCCCTGCCCCCCCCCCCCCCCTCCTGACTGTCTGGGATAGTCACCTGCTGTGAGGTGCATGTGTGAATGACCACATCAGGGGGAGTTCAGAGAGGTCCTCCTGAAATGATTAGAATATCTCTTTAGGAGTGCAGATGTGTAAACAGCTACGGGTCTGCTACGGTTGCGTGCGTGCGTGCGTGTGTGCGTGTGTGTGTGTGTGTGTGTGTGTGTGTGTGTGTGTGTGTGTGTGCGTGTGTGTGTGTGTGCATAGTGGTTTTATATTTCTACCTGTAGTTTGGATCATGTCAGTGAACGTGTTTCTGCTCTATAATAAATAAAAATGACTTATTTATTGTCGTCTTGTTTTTGGGTATAATTAGCTTCTGATGCTGTTCTGTCTAATTGGCTGTTTAGCTTTGAGCCATTTCCCTCAGGGAAAGTCTTAACGAGTGTTTCATTAATGACATTGATTCATTTGATGGTTTCGTGGATCAGACAAAAAGACGTCTTTGTGTTTCACAGACAGTCTCCACGTCGGTCTTCATTGTGCCACGCCGCTCTCAGACGGTCCTCGGTGGAACTTTCGCTGAATCCTAACATTTCTTTTTTTTTTTTTGGCTCAATTAGCAATCAACTAGCTGCAGTCGGCTCCACAATACAAGCTAATTGCTCATTTCGTATCTTGTGTCTCTTTTCAGATTGCCAAAACAGCAGCGTGTGTAATCAGGGGCGGACACTGGACGAGATGAGGAGAAGAAGTCCGCTTTGCAGACCTTCATCACGGCGCTCTGACGTTTCTGAGTGGTGTTCTCCTTTGTTTTGAAGATGGAGAGGAGAGTAACTTTAAACTGAAGGAGAGACATCCCATGACTGTCTCTGTGCTCATTATTACGCACTATCTGCAGCCTGTTAATTTAATTTGTGTGACAGTTGATTCCATATTATCTGAACCGAGTTCGGCTGAGATGAGTCAAGTCAAATTATGTAATTCTTCCAGCCCATGTCTGAAAAGCCAGCCACCACCACCACTGTCCATCAGTGTTAATTACAACTCTGTTCATCATCTTTTTTGTGAGCAGCGAGAGGAAATGTATTGTTCATTACTTAAAAAAGTAATTACACGAGTACTGATAAGGCAGTCAAAGCAGTTACGTCTGCTCCTTAAACCACTCTGCACGATGCAATCATTATTCTCATGGCTGCTCCGCATCAACAATTTCATTTCCTTCCAGCCGTGTATGGTCAGAACTGTTCTGACTCTGGACCGAGGTTTGGATCATGATGTGACTCAGTGCTGGACACAAATGAAGACAAATGGTCTCTGAACCTGTGACGTCTTGATTACGGGACAGCCTTCTGGTTTACTTGACAAAGCTGCTGTCTCTGGTCTGATGCCTATCTGCTAATGAACCACTGACCAGAAGAGACAAACACAATAATGGCCTATTGACCTCTGGAGGGCCATCTTTACTGCCCAACAACTCGTCTGTCTGAACGCCAGGCGAGGGCGGGTTAAGTAGTAGAAGGAGTTTACTTTGGAGATTTTTACCTTTAAAGACAGAGTTTATAAACTCCACCACCAGGGGGCTCCCAATCGAAACAATAACAAAAGATGACTTTGAGGCTGACCCCGAATCTAAACAAACTCTGCGTTGACCGTAGTCATGACAACCGAGTGAAACCCACCTGAGGAAGAGAACGAGACGAGCTAATGTATCTGAGTGTAACTGACATGACGTTTTGATCACAGCAGCTCATACAGCGACAGGACGGCAGCTTTCAGGAGCAGCTCACGCTTCCTCATGCAGCGGTCTCTGACGTAACATCCGGTGTTTCCACGGCAACGATACACATGTCTCTGCCAGAAAATTCCACCAGATCCGTGTGCATTGCGTGACGGCTCCGTGCACCCCCGTCCTTCAACACCCACCGGCTGTGCTCTCCGTCCGCAGCACGGAGAGCACAGCCGGTCAGCTGGGGTGCAGAGACAAAGGAATTCCCGCGGCGACAGCGTGAGATAATACGATGTACATGGTATTAAACTATATATTAACCTTATAAACACACAAACAAACACACATACACTCGTTTTTCTGAACCGTTAAAACAAAGTCTTTTATTCTGAAAATAAACCGGATGTTTTAATGTTGTATCGGTGTCTGACTTCCTGTCCCGCTTGTTCTTTTGTGTGCTGAATTGATGCGTCGCGCTCCGGCATCCGGCAAAAATAGAAGTCTTGTGCGTGTGTGTCTGTGTGCGTGTGTGTGTGTGTGTGTGTGTGTCTGTGCGTGTGTGTGTCTGTGTGTGTGCGTGCGTGTGTCTTGTGTGTCTGCGTGTCTGTGTGTGTCTGTGTGTGTCTGTGTGTGTGCGTGTGCGTGTGTGTGTGCGTGTGTGTCTGTGTTTGTGTGTGTGCGTGCGTGTGTGTTGTGTGTCTGTGTGTCTGTGTGTGTGTGTGTGTGTGTGTGTGTGTCTGTGCGTGTGTCTCTGTGTGTGTGTGTGTGTGTGCGTGCGTGTGTCTTGTGTGTCTGCGTGTCTGTGTGTGTCTGTGTGTGTGTGTGTGTGTCTGTGTGTCTGTGTGTGTGTGTGTGTGTGTCTGTGCGTGTGTCTCTGTGTGTGTGTGTGTGTGTGCGTGCGTGTGTCTTGTGTGTCTGCGTGTCTGTGTGTGTCTGTGTGTGTGTGTGTGTGTGTGTGTGTGTGTGTGTGTGTGTGTGTGTGTGTGTGTGTGAAGAGGCGACCCTCCTGCAGTTTTCAGATGTAATTTCAGAACACCTCTGTTGACTTAGAGTTAACCAAACAAAGTGAGACAGGAAGTACTCCAGAAATAGTCGACTCACGAGCAGCAGCTTGACGTGAATCCTCACGAGGAATCATGGCGTCATCAAACCTGTTTCAGGTCCCTCATCGGCGTTCTCTCAGAGTCATAGAATATAACGTGTAGAATCATAACCATCATTAGAGGATATCTCTGAGCCTCCTGGTTCCAACACGTGTTTTTAATTTAAAAAGGGCTTCATCTCTAATATTTACCATAAGTTCTATAAATACGGACAGTATGTGAATATTTTTTGGTCTTTTCGTTCCTTTAGACGGAGACAGGACAGTGGGCGGAGTCAGAAATCAGGAAGAGAGAGCGTGGAACAAAAGGTGAGCAACAGGCAGGACCCAAACACAGGCCGCCCGCCCTCTGCACATGGAACACATACACAAACCACTGGGCCACCGGCGCCCCCAGATGGTCTCCTTATATCTACATAAAGCTTTATGATCCGGTATTCACAGTCAATACAAATACACTGATTTATTACATATGTATGAAAGTCCCAGCTTTCAGGACATGCTGACTCTCCTGTTCAACATGGCGTCTTCATCCGGAGAGCTCCTGGTGTAAAATGTGAGTGTTGTGGTGCATCATTGGAAATGCATGTCCACAGTGAAGTCGGCCTAATCAGAGAGAAACAGAACGCATGCTCTCCTTAATGAGAGCATAATCAGAAAGAGTGCAGCTCATGGCGCTGCGTGATTCTTTTGTTTCCAGCAATTATTTTATTTTTTAAGACTGCAGCAGAGTGACAGTAATACAGTCCTGCCACTGCCTGAGGAGAGGTTGGAGGACATGTGACTGTCACTCCCACAACATGGAGGAGGAGTGACAGTCACATGTCCTCCCCTCCAAACCCCCCCCCCCCCCCGACAGAAAGATGACATTTTCTATCTTTATTAGGATGTTAGAGTATATGTAAGCACACAGGAGGCTGCATTGTGTGTCTGTTTGTGTTACGTATGTTGCCTGAGTACTTCTGACCAATCACGGATCAGCAGGCTTTATTTTCGTATGGGGAGTAACGGCAGGTGGAATGAAATCATAGGTAATGACGTCCCAGCTTCCATCAGCGGTTATATGCATACATCTCTTTATCCCCACAAACAGATAAAAAGACTTTCAACCTGAGCAACAAATGTGTCACTCTCTGTTCGAGATCTGACGCCCACATATGCAGCGAGTAACGTGCACGAGGTGTGTTCTTAACACGATTGTGTACACAACAGCTGTGTGTGTGTAACTCGTGATGTACATCGTGTGAAAGCTTTGCTCGTTGTGATCACGACCATGTAAACCATTTCAAGGTCCAACCAACACAGCAGCCACCCTCTACGCATTTGTCAGACCAATCACAAGAAAACACTTTTCTGAGCATTACACTCAAAATCGTCCCGTCGCTTCGCCAAGCGTCCCGCCATCCAGATCCAGTGAAAGGTTTAATCCATCCATAAAGGTCCTCAGATTGATTTAAATCTGCGCCACTGTCCTGATAGTTCACTCTATATCTGTAATAGTTCATGAAACATGGCGACCTCACTCAGAGCTCTTAAATGGTGCCTCGTTTGGCCAATTACAAGCTTCCATTCACTGTTCCCAGCTTATGATAGCCAATGAGAGCATGAGTTGAAAGGAGGTGTCTGCAGTCTCTACACCCAGCCAAATGCTCGTGACATATTTGATATTTATGAATCCAGATCGGGGAGGCTCTGACTCGTAGTGACATCACCCACGTGAGGATTCTTTAGACAAATAATCGATCGTGACAAGCCGTTAATCAGGCCACGCCCCCTGATTTTACTTTTTCTTACTGTAGCATTCAGTTTAACCAGAGAGCTGTTATGACGGTTAATTCAGCTTTCCTACGAGATGATGCTTTGAAGACAGCAAAGTGTTCGAAGACTTTTCAGTAAAGGAGGAACAACATTTCAGATTTATTCAACACGTTTAAAACACAGAAAGAAACCAAAGAAACGCTGCAAACAGTCAGACTGAACGAGCTGAGTTATAAACATGATGAAGTGTTTAAATATGAAATTAAACATGTAGAATAAAGAGACAGTTCAGGTTACAAAAACAGATCGATTTTAAAGCAGTGGTTCACAAACTTTTTAACTCAAAACTCGACTCTGACTTCACCAAACAAGATGAGAGGAGACGAGACGGGAAGAGATGGAAAGAGACGAGAGGAGGAGAAACGAGAAGGGACGGGACGGGAGGACACCAGAGGAGACGAGTCGAGATGACACAAGACGAGACGAGGTGAGACGAGAGGAGGAGAAAGGACACAAGAGGAGACGAGACGAGGAGAAAGGACACGAGAGGAGACGAGAGGAGGAGAAAGGACACAAGAGGAGACAAGACGAGAAGACACAAGACAAGACGAGCTGAGACGAGAGGAGGAGAAAACACACAAGAGGAGACGAGACGAGGAGAAAGGACACGAGAGGAGACGAGAGGAGGAGAAAGGACACGAGCGGAGACGAGAGGAGGAGAAAGGACACGAGAGGAGACGAGACGAGAAGACACAAGACAAGACGAGCTGAGACGAGAGGAGGAGAAAACACACAAGAGGAGACGAGACGAGGAGAAAGGACACGAGAGGAGACGAGAGGAGGAGAAAGGACACGAGCGGAGACATTATAAACCAGACACTATTAATTTCCTTGCTTTCTGTTCTTTCTGTCTCTTCTTCGTTTACGAAAGAACGACTGAATCTTGTTTGTTTTGTAAAAACGGTTTAAATGTAATGAAGCAAAAGCAGAAGACGTGAAACTGGAAGTATAAATCAAAGCAGAAACTTAAACCATCACTTCTTTAGAGATACAAAGATTTCTCTGCACCTTGTTCTTCATCTTCCCTTCTCTTTCTTTCCTCCATCTTCATCTCTCACCCTCATCTCTCTTTTCTCCCCCGTCTCCCTCCTCGTTGGGCTTTTACTTTTCTTCTTCTTCATCTACCTCTCACCCCCCATGCCTCCCTGCTCCCCCTCTCCTCCTTTTCTCTGCTTCCCGTCCTCCTCTCTCTCTCTCTCTCTCTCTCTAATCAAGGAGGGAGTTTTGGAAGAGAGCGAGAGAGATGAGAGTGGGAGAGAGGGGGAGGTTGAAGGGGGTGGAAGAGGAGGGGGGGTTGGGTCTCTATAAGAGCGGCTACCTCCAGCCTCCACGTAGCCAGAAAAACTACGCAGAGACCGAGAGAAGGAAACGTACACTGAGAATCCTCAAGCTGCACCCGAGGGACCCCTACAGGCACCCACAACCTCAGCCCGACACAGGTAAGGAGACCCTGCAGAGAAGGGGGGGGGGGGGGGGGGGGCAGCTTGACCTCTGACTTTTTAAACAGATTTCTCACATCGTTGTGTCAAAGAAGTGACCAGTGACGTTTTATTCAACAGTCAGGGAAACGAAGACGACAGAAAGCAACATTTGAGTCTCATTTCTGCCAAAGTAAAAATCTGATTTGTTTTCATATTTACTCGTTGCTTCTAATTTTGCTAATTATGCAACACAATCAGATTCAAAGAGCCGATAATGACAAACAAATATGAGATCAAGATTAGAAGAACAACCTGTAAAGCAGGAGGAAAGTGTGACCACCTTCATGTTTCAAATGTCCTTTTCCACGTCACATTAAATATGTGTCTCGTTTCAAGTCAAAGAAAAACAAACAGAAGCTCCTGATGGAAGGATTCATTGATACGTGACGTCTCGAGCTAACATGCTCTTCAGTCTGAGGCTTCTTGGTGTGAGGATCTGATATCTATTCGTGTTTTTGGATCCAGCACCCACGGAGGGATGTGCGTGTGTTTTTAGATTTCTCGTTTACATGTCTCATTCACCTGACAAACGTCTTGTTTCCAGAGATGACTGGAGAACAATGAAGCCTGGATTTCATTTAATGAGTAAAAAAAGCTTCCAGTGGAGAAAACACTCAGAAGCATTTCAGTAATAATGTGTGAAATCAGATGATAGTCTTGTCAGGTGAACGTGCTTTATTTTCAGTCTAATGAGATATTTTAGATTGGAGTTTCTGAAGCACAAGAAAAGCCCGTCTCTCCGTCACATGTGCATCGTCCTCGCCAAATGTTTAGACCTTAGGGTTGATTTTTGCAGCTGTTGTCGCCGTGCTGTGACCTCCTGCCCCTTGAGGTCATTACAACCAAGTGACGCCCGCAACAGTGTCTTTTTCCTGCTGTTGACCTTGGTGACGTAGTGAGCAAGGGTTGGGCTGATGTCTCGGGTCTGATCGGTCATCTGAGATCAATGAATCGCCTCAAAAAGGAGCTCCAGACTAATAACTGGTTTTATGCAGCGTGTGATGAAGCGGCCCAGATGAACGCAGCAGGTGAAGCGGACTGCCCTCCATCAGTTGGTTTGTTCATGCAGAGCGTTGGTTTAAAGGAACAGGTCGTAAATCGTTCAAAGTGATTAGTCATTGATCGTTAAAGCCTGATTTACTGCTGAGCTCTAAAGGCGTGTTAGAAAGGGCGCCTGTTGGTTCACTTCATGTCCGATTTATTACCCAGGTTTTCAGACTAAATGTAGAGACAAACATTCATAATGTAGGTGATGTAAGCTTAAATAGAGAGGAACACTTTAACTATAACGTGATTTCTACAATTCATTCATCAGACGCTTTTATCCAAAGTGACGAACATCAGAGAGAAAGAAGAACACGAGCAAGGAGAGAGAGAGGAGACAACGACAGGAAGTGCAAACAAACAGCTTTAAGTCTGATTGGACACACAGGAGCTGACAGGAAGTGACCAGAGGTGCTGACAGGAAGTGACCAGAGGTGCTGACAGGAAGTGACCAGAGGAGCTGACAGGAAGTGACCAGAGGTAGAGCAATTAATATTATATTGACATCAACAACTCTCAAGAACAGCTGTTCTTCAGAGTTGTAATCAGCATCAAAACCATCCTAACCATCATCATCATCATCATCATCATCATCATCATTTAGGTCGTAGGTGTTCATAAAGAGGTCCAAAGGGATCGAATGGAGTTTGGTAGTTCGTTCCTCCACCGGGGGGCGACAGAGAAGAGGAGAGAGTCTAGTTAGAGACTTAGGACCGTGTTGTGAAGGTTGGATCAGACGCCTTTCATTGGCAGAGCGTAGTGGGCGGGTGGGAGTGTAGACCTGGAGGAGAGAGTCTAGGTAAGGAGGCGTTTTTGTGGCTGTTTTGTAAGCGAGCAGCAGAGTTTTACATTTGATGATGATGTAATGTGAATTTCAAAATGGTGAAGTCGCTGACAGTACAAGTGTGTACATGAAGGGAAACACAAAGAGAAGGAGGGGGGTTAAAGACCACAATTTAAAGATCTCATAGAAAACATCCGGTCACATCCGGTCCATGGTGATGCAGACGTCGCGCTTTACTGAAGTCTTCCAGGTTAGAAATGAACTATTAAGATGCATTGATCAAAAGAGTCTCTAGTCTGACCTCAAACCCGACTTCATGTTTCACTTACATAGAACATATTTTAAAATTAAAATTAAAATATACATTACTAACAAATCAAACAGACTTTCTGTAGTGGCTCCATTTTTTCCTTTACTAGTCCATGTTCAAAAAGGGTGTAAGATGATGAGAGAAGTCCATCCTCTCCGTCTTCTGCCTGCTCCACTTTTCAGAAAATGTGTGCTCAAACAGGCCGTTTGGAGATTTTCCCTTCATGACATCACAAAGGGCAGTAACCCCTCCCCCAGGTGGGTGACACTCCCACAGCTAGGTGTTTGTTCTGCCCTCTGAGTCTGCCTTCTCACCGTAAACAATAGGACATGGAGCGAGAAAGCCCGAGACACCCAAGCCCTTCCAGAGAGGGGCGTGGTCAGACACAGCTCATTTACATTTAAAGCTACAGACACAGAAACAGCCTGTTCTGAGCAGGGCTGAAATAGAGGGGTTTATAGGCATGATCAAATACAGGATCAGAGTGGATTTAGAACAAGACACTTCACACACATGTTTAGAGGAGGAGAATATGTGTAAGAATGAAGCTCATGTAATAACCTCAACAGAGAGAACATTGTTTTTTATATTAATCGTGGGTTCTGTGTTTGTTGTTCTGCGTCGGCCCCACGTGGTGAATTGTTCCCACTCTGCCTTCAGGCTTAAATGTGAAACATTAATGGAGTTAATAAACTTTGAGATTAGCCGTCTATCTTTTCTTTGACGTCTAATAATTAACATTTAGTTTGTGTTCAGCCTCGGGCGCACTTTTCATTTAACCTTGAAGTTAACAGAAAGCTCCCCTCCACAGGGGTCACGGTAGGTGGTCTGCAGGTGAAACATGTTGTTCTGCACGAGCCGAGTGTAACATGTTCGTACTGCAGAGGCATGAGTCCTGCAGAAATGTTTTCTGTTTGATGAGACAGATTTGTGTGTTGGAGATCTCAGTGGATTTATTGAACATGAAAGTGAAACATGTCACTTGTTGGTCCTGCAGCTTCATCGTGTTCCTGGCTGCTACACGGGAGCACGCCAGAGCTGTTTGGGGGTTTGGTACCTTGCACAGGGTCACCCCAGCAGTGCTTGG
>CM036535.1:445000-472500 GCA_020745685.1 Tautogolabrus adspersus | reverse complement strand
ATACTGATGGTCTCTTTACTCAGCAGCCTCTACCATCAGTGAGTGAATGTGTATGAATGGATGAGTTAATACTGATGGTCTCTTTACTCAGCAGCCTCTACCATCAGTGTGTGAATGTGTATGAATGGATGAGTTAATACTGATGGACTCTTTACTCAGCAGCCTCTACCATCAGTGTGTGAATGTGTATGAATGGATGAGTTAATACTGATGGACTCTTTACTCAGCAGCCTCTACCATCAGTGTGTGAATGTGTATGAATGGATGAGTTAATACTGATGGTCTCTTTACTCAGCAGCCTCTACCATCAGTGAGTGAATGTGTATGAATGGATGAGTTAATACTGATGGACTCTTTACTCAGCAGCCTCTACCATCAGTGAGTGAATGTGTATGAATGGATGAGTTAATACTGATGGACTCTTTACTCAGCAGCCTCTACCATCAGTGTGTGAATGTGTATGAATGGATGAGTTAATACTGATGGTCTCTTTACTCAGCAGCCTCTACCATCAGTGAGTGAATGTGTATGAATGGATGAGTTAATACTGATGGACTCTTTACTCAGCAGCCTCTACCATCAGTGTGTGAATGTGTATGAATGGATGAGTTAATACTGACGGACTCTTTACTCAGCAGCCTCTACCATCAGTGTGTGAATGTGTATGAATGGATGAGTTAATACTGATGGACTCTTTACTCAGCAGCCTCTACCATCAGGGTGTGAATGTGTATGAATGGATGAGTTAATGCTGATGGACTCTTTACTCAGCAGCCTCTACCATCAGTGAGTGAATGTGTATGAATGGATGAGTTAATGCTGATGGTCTCTTTACTCAGCAGCCTCTACCATCAGGGTGTGAATGTGTATGAATGGATGAGTTAATACTGATGGTCTCTTTACTCAGCAGCCTCTACCATCAGTGTGTGAATGTGTATGAATGGATGAGTTAATACTGATGGACTCTTTACTCAGCAGCCTCTACCATCAAGGTGTGAATGTGTATGAATGGATGAGTTAATACTGATGGTCTCTTTACTCAGCAGCCTCTACCATCAGTGTGTGAATGTGTATGAATGGATGAGTTAATACTGATGGTCTCTTTACTCAGCAGCCTCTACCATCAGTGAGTGAATGTGTATGAATGGATGAGTTAATACTGATGGTCTCTTTACTCAGCAGCCTCTACCATCAGTGTGTGAATGTGTATGAATGGATGAGTTAATACTGATGGTCTCTTTACTCAGCAGCCTCTACCATCAGTGTGTGAATGTGTATGAATGGATGAGTTAATACTGATGGACTCTTTACTCAGCAGCCTCTACCATCAGTGTGTGAATGTGTATGAATGGATGAGTTAATACTGATGGTCTCTTTACTCAGCAGCCTCTACCATCAGTGAGTGAATGTGTATGAATGGATGAGTTAATACTGATGGACTCTTTACTCAGCAGTCTCTACCATCAGTGTGTGAATGTGTATGAATGGATGAGTTAATACTGATGGACTCTTTACTCAGCAGCCTCTACCATCAGTGAGTGAATGTGTATGAATGGATGAGTTAATACTGATGGACTCTTTACTCAGCAGCCTCTACCATCAGTGAGTGAATGTGTATGAATGGATGAGTTAATACTGATGGACTCTTTACTCAGCAGCCTCTACCATCAGTGAGTGAATGTGTATGAATGGATGAGTTAATACTGATGGACTCTTTACTCAGCAGCCTCTACCATCAGTGTGTGAATGTGTATGAATGGATGAGTTAATACTGATGGACTCTTTACTCAGCAGCCTCTACCATCAGTGAGTGAATGTGTATGAATGGATGAGTTAATACTGATGGACTCTTTACTCAGCAGCCTCTACCATCAGTGAGTGAATGTGTATGAATGGATGAGTTAATACTGATGGTCTCTTTACTCAGCAGCCTCTACCATCAGTGAGTGAATGTGTATGAATGGATGAGTTAATACTGATGGACTCTTTACTCAGCAGCCTCTACCATCAGTGAGTGAATGTGTATGAATGGATGAGTTAATACTGATGGACTCTTTACTCAGCAGCCTCTACCATCAGTGAGTGAATGTGTATGAATGGATGAGTTAATACTGATGGACTCTTTACTCAGCAGCCTCTACCATCAGTGAGTGAATGTGTATGAATGGATGAGTTAATACTGATGGTCTCTTTACTCAGCAGCCTCTACCATCAGTGAGTGAATGTGTATGAATGGATGAGTTAATACTGATGGACTCTTTACTCAGCAGCCTCTACCATCAGTGAGTGAATGTGTATGAATGGATGAGTTAATACTGATGGTCTCTTTACTCAGCAGCCTCTACCATCAGTGTGTGAATGTGTATGAATGGATGAGTTAATACTGATGGTCTCTTTACTCAGCAGCCTCTACCATCAGTGAGTGAATGTGTATGAATGGATGAGTTAATACTGATGGACTCTTTACTCAGCAGCCTCTACCATCAGTGAGTGAATGTGTATGAATGGATGAGTTAATACTGATGGACTCTTTACTCAGCAGCCTCTACCATCAGTGAGTGAATGTGTATGAATGGATGAGTTAATACTGATGGTCTCTTTACTCAGCAGCCTCTACCATCAGTGAGTGAATGTGTATGAATGGATGAGTTAATACTGATGGACTCTTTACTCAGCAGCCTCTACCATCAGTGTGTGAATGTGTATGAATGGATGAGTTAATACTGATGGACTCTTTACTCAGCAGCCTCTACCATCAGTGAGTGAATGTGTATGAATGGATGAGTTAATACTGATGTACACTACTCCAGCCGGTGATGATTATGTCATAACTGTCACATAATTAAAACCTGGATCACTACTAACGGTAAATAACAACATGTATTTCAGTGATAAATAATATTATTCTGAGTTTTTTCTCTCTAAACAGTTAAAAATAGAAAAATGTAAAATATGAAATGAATAATAAAGATGATTCACAGACTCTGGTCTCGTGTCTGCCATCATCATTAGGATAAACTAACGTCACAACATTTGTGACGTTAGTTTATCCTAACGTCACATCGCTCCTCTCGTCCGTCTGAGAGTCGAACGCTACTTTCTGCTCATACAAATCTTTGAACCATCATGCTAAGCAAAAGCTCAAAACTACACCTTTCTTTTCACAATGCATTGTGGGATACAATGAGTGCACTTTAAAGGGTATGATGATGCTCACTACAGAGTGGTGTGTTCACTAGATAGTGATTAGTGAACTCAGCCTCTGTGTGTGTGAGTTACTGGCTCTTCTTAAACCCAAGCTGTTTGATTCCACTGTTTTCATTCATTCTACGTAGAAGCAGCTGAATGTTTGCAGCAGACAAACTTCACCAAGGGGACAAAGTTTAAAGATCGGATCCTGACTGTTGTTTTCTGTATCGCCTGAGCAACCTGAGCTTCACTAAACTTTAATATACACTCAGTGTTTGACAGCTCAGCCTCACACAGTGAATCTATGTTCACATAATAACCTGCAGCAGTGGCTGCCTGGTCAAACGACGCTGCATTACATACAGAGAAGAGAGACTGTGATTTATACCTTGAAGCTAACATGTTTGTTTTTCTGCGTGTTGGCGTGCAGCAGCCCGTGGGACCATGAAGACTGTGGTGGCTCTGCTGCTGCTCTGTCTGTGTCATCGTGCACAGAGTGACTGCCAGGCAGACTGCCTGTCCTGCAGCAACATCCTGCCCAAACAGCTCAGTTTCAACACAATGGTGAGCGCCTCCGACTCTCTTACACACACATACTAGTCTTACCATAATATAAGTTCTCACTGAAGATGAGGCTGTCATTTACATTGATCCCCAGCAGACTTTGAGCTGCATGTTTGAAGTGTGCGACAGTTCTGACGTCTGGACGACGGCGTGTAGTGTCCACAGTGTTGTTTCATTGTGGCGATGAGCTCATAGTCCTCAGAACAGTCCTCTGGTGGGGAGGAGTGAATGAGTGTAACACAGCAAGGTCTACTGGGGCGCTTTGAACAGAACAGAACCACTGATACTAGAATTGGTGTTTCCTACCATGACTGAGTCAGAGTTTCTTTAGTAAAAAAGACAAAAATCTACTTCTTTAAAGTGAAATACAGAAAAGGAATCATGTCATTAAATGAATGTTAGAAAGAATGAATCGTTCCTACGATGCATCACGATGCAGACGTGGATGATTCAGCTCGATGCAGAGACAGACCATCATCGGTTGTTGCGTACTGATGTTACTTGTAGATTTTGCAGCTGGACCTTTATTTTGTATTTAAATATTTAAAGTGTGAAGACATTAAGGTTGGCATTAATAACTAAAAGCAGTTTATAAATAAAGAAAGGGAGTTCACATTCATCGCACTACAAGCCTTCATTGATGAAAAAGTAGCCGTGTGCAGTGATACAGAAAGTCAGGGTGATATCCAATCCAATCATTGTCTCGACTGTCAGTCCTGACTCTGAGTCCTGACTCTGAGTCCTGACTGAGTCCTGACTCTGAGTCCTGACTCTGAGTCCTGACTCTGAGTCCTGACTCTGAGTCCTGACTCTGAGTCCTGACTGAGTCCTGACTCTGAGTCCTGACTCTGAGTCCTGACTCTGAGTCCTGACTCTGAGTCCTGACTCTGAGTCCTGACTCTGAGTCCTGACTGAGTCCTGACTCTCAGTCCTGACTCTGAGTCCTGACTCCGAGTCCTGACTCTCAGTCCTGACTCTGAGTCCTGACTCTGAGTCCTGACTCTCAGTCCTGACTCTCAGTCCTGACTCTCAGTCCTGACTCTGAGTCCTGACTCTCAGTCCTGACTCTCAGTCCTGACTCTGAGTCCTGACTCTCAGTCCTGACTCTGAGTCCTGACTCTCAGTCCTGACTCTGAGTCCTGACTCTCAGTCCTGACTCTGAGTCCTGACTCTCAGTCCTGACTCTCAAACCTGACTCTGAGTCCTGACTCTGAGTCCTGCCTCCTTTATCTCAAGTAATAGGAGGCTCCTCACAGTACACCCCGTCCTCCCGCTCCCTCTCTGACTCAACACATGATCCTTTTGGCATTTGAGTTTTAACTTGTTGTTGCTAATTGATTCCTGAGGACAGATGTGTGTTTCTGCTCTCAGTGTTTGTGCCTGATGGATGCTTCCTTTGTGACATGTCTGCGTTTAGAAATTACAAGAGGAAACAAAGACATTTAAGTGCACATGTCTTCAAATATAGGCTGTTAGTGTTGAGATTGAGATTAAAAAGCGATCTCTTGTCTTCCTCTCTGTCAGGTGTGTCTCTCTGAGTGTGAAGGCGACGCCTCCCCTGCCTTCTACCGTGACTTCTGTCGTAAAGTGATGTCGTCTCCGTTGTCCTCACTTAGAGGTACGATGCAGAAAAGATCTCAGGAGGAGGTGGAGGCCCTGTTCCCTGAGGAGGAGGATGGGCAGGCGGAGGGAGGCCTGTTGCTTCCTATTGCAATGCAACGGTTTGATCACATGACCCAGGCACTCGGGGTGGACGAGAGGGCTCTGGGTGTCAAGGGCAGCCAGATGAATACAGCGTACAACTCCCAGAATGCCCTGTCCCTTGAGGATCAGTATGAGGAGGAGGCAGGGCAGGAAGAAGGGGCAGCTGACATGGCGGCGAGAGGACAGGGTGATTTAGGGCTTAGCGTCTCCAAGAGGTTCGGCGGCTTCGTGAAAGGGAGGCACGGCTACAGGAAGCTGATCTCTCCAGGAAGATCTTACCAGAAGAGATACGGTGGATTCATCGGCATTCGGAAGTCGGCACGCAAGTGGAACAACCAGAAACGTTTCAGCGAGTTCCTGAAGCAGTACCTGGGGATGAGCACTCGGGCCACTGAGTTCAACAGCATGTCAGAGGACCTCACCCAACAGAACCAAGTTTAGCAGCGTGCACCTTCAAGCCACTGACATAAAACCAATTCTTGATGTATTTTCAATGATCTTGTTTTAATTTCAGTCACCAACATATCAAACTTTATCTGATGTCACCAACGTTGACCAATTCAATCTCACTTATTTACCAAAAATGAAAATCTAAGCCGAAACCTGAAGCTGTGTTCAGACCGAAAGTGAAGCAAATCAATCTTAGTTAAAGCTCCTGTGAGGAACTTTTGGTTTGTGTTGACTTTGGCGCCCCCTGTGGATAAATTGATGCTCATCCTGTACATGTGTGAGCAGTTTTCTTTTAACCAAACATCTCGTTCTGCTTTATTTAAAAGAGTGCACAAACATGAGCTGCGTAGAAGCTAAATCAGAACAAATATTCCCTCAGCTGAAGGCCATAGTTTCTTTCATGATCGAGGGGAGGGACAGATTACACAGGCATGCCTCCTGTTGCCATGGTGATTTCAGACGCTGCCTTTCAATTTGTTCAGGTACAATCAGTTGTACAACCAAAATCAAACATCAGAAAAGCATCTCTGACGGTTGGAGCACCTGATCGGTTGTACCGTCGGGCCTCAGTGTACACTGCACGACGAACAACGCACGACCTGGATGAACCTTCAAAATCATCGGCCTGAAATCGTACGCCGGGCTTTAGTCGTGTACTAAGTAGAAAAACTCTCTTTGGTTTTGACTGCCTGAACCCACACACAGTTCCACAGACGGGGGAGATAAACCGAGCTGTGTCCATCTTCAAGATGTTATAAACACAGACATGATGCCGTGAATCTCTGTTGATAATATTTATGGTTGATTTTTAACTAAAGCAGATAACAACACGTGATGCTGCAGTGAAACACGACACCAGTTTGCTTTACTCGCAGTCTGAACACGGCTGAAGACTCTTTATCAGAACTCCAGCAGCTTCACCCTTTAACTCTGAATTATGACAGATCCACCCTGAACTGAGACTCCATAACCGTCCACGGGACCCTGAGTCACTCAGAGTCCTCATTCAAGGCCCCCCTTATGGGACTGACCCCACTGATTAGCTCCAGAAGCCATTTGTCCTTGTGAGCCTTGAAGAAAGATTTCATTCTGGAACTCAGTTTTCCCACAATGCTTTGCAGCATAACACAGACTTTATTTTACTGCTTAATGCAGGATGAATGTTGGATCCCCTTCATCATAAAGTATTTAGCAAACATTAACGTGTGTATAGGATCATCTGGTGAGCGCAGTCTGTTTAAAACAGGAGGCTCTGACTGCAGCACCACTCTCTTGAGTTTACCGCCATCTGGTGGCCAAATGTGTACCTCAGTCCATTTGAAAGGGCACAACCTTTTCTGTCTTCTTTTGAGTTCCAGTCAGCAGTAATGTCACGTAGACGTTGTGTGATTTGTGGTTAATAAATGAAACCATGCAGGTAGAGGTCACGGCAGTAAACTCAGCTGACAGGTGCTGAGGTGTGTGACTGGATCAGGTGTGATTGAGACAGCAGTCCGTCTTCCTGTGCTCCTGAACGATGTACGCTCTGTCACGCTGATGTTCTTCTTCTCTGATTGGCTCTCTCTGTACATAAACAATGTTTGTTTATTCAAACTGTCACGCTGTGGTGTTTTTGTTGCCCTCGATGAGAACTTGTAAATAGCAGAATTTAAAACATGTCAATAAAATAGTTTACTATTTCTTTTGTGGCTTTTCATGCAGCAACTGATTCTGTGTCTCGAGCTCTTCTTTCTATTTACACCTTCAAGGCTTCTGTGTCAGCACTACTTCTTCTTCACCTGTCTCACTTTAACTTTGTTAGATTTTACTGAACAGGAGAGAAACAAGAGCGCCCAGGGCGAGACAGGCAGGAGCAAAACACACAAACACCGAGCAGCCAAACATTCAAGTAATGTGAGGAGACATTAACACAAACAGCAAATATCTCTACCCTTACTCACTCTCATAGTGATTAGTGTGAGGGGGGGGGGCACACTCTGATAGTGATTAGTGTGAGGGGGGGGGGCACACTCTGATAGTGATTAGTGTGAGGGGGGGGGGCACACTCTGATAGTGATTAGTGTGAGGGGGGGGGGCACACTCTGATAGTGATTAGTGTGAGGTAGGGGAGGGGGGGCACACTCTGATAGTGATTAGTGTGAGGTAGGGGAGGGGGGGGGGCACACTCTGATAGTGATTAGTGTGAGGGGGGGGCACACTCTGATAGTGATTAGTGTGAGGTAGGGGAGGGGGGGCACACTCTGATAGTGATTAGTGTGAGGTAGGGGAGGGGGGGGCACACTCTGATAGTGATTAGTGTGAGGTAGGGGAGGGGGGGCACACTCTGATAGTGATTAGTGTGAGGTATGGGGGGGCACACTCTGATAGTGATTAGTGTGAGGGGGGGGCACACTCTGATAGTGATTAGTGTGAGGTAGGGGAGGGGGGGCACACTCTGATAGTGATTAGTGTGAGGTAGGGGAGGGGGGGGGGCACACTCTGATAGTGATTAGTGTGAGGGGGGGGCACACTCTGATAGTGATTAGTGTGAGGTAGGGGAGGGGGGGCACACTCTGATAGTGATTAGTGTGAGGTAGGGGAGGGGGGGGGGCACACTCTGATAGTGATTAGTGTGAGGGGGGGGCACACTCTGATAGTGATTAGTGTGAGGTAGGGGAGGGGGGGGCACACTCTGATAGTGATTAGTGTGAGGTAGGGGAGGGGGGGGGCACACTCTGATAGTGATTAGTGTGAGGTAGGGGAGGGGGGGCACACTCTGATAGTGATTAGTGTGAGGTAGGGGAGGGGGGGGCACACTCTGATAGTGATTAGTGTGAGGTAGGGGAGGGGGGGGGCACACTCTGATAGTGATTAGTGTGAGGTAGGGGAGGGGGGGCACACTCTGATAGTGATTAGTGTGAGGTATGGGGGGGCACACTCTGATAGTGATTAGTGTGAGGTAGGGGAGGGGGGGGCACACTCTGATAGTGATTAGTGTGAGGTAGGGGAGGGGGGGCACACTCTGATAGTGATTAGTGTGAGGTAGGGGAGGGGGGGCACACTCTGATAGTGATTAGTGTGAGGTAGGGGAGGGGGGGCACACTCTGATAGTGATTAGTGTGAGGTGGGGGGGGCACACTCTGATAGTGATTAGTGTGAGGTAGGGGAGGGGGGGGCACACTCTGATAGTGATTAGTGTGAGGTAGGGGGGGGGGGGCACACTCTGATAGTGATTAGTGTGAGGTAGGGGGGGGGGGCACACTCTGATAGTGATTAGTGTGAGGTAGGGGGGGGGGGCACACTCTGATAGTGATTAGTGTGAGGTAGGGGGGGGGGGGGGGGGGGGGCACAGTTTGTGAATGATCCTGACAGCCTGTGGAGAAAAAGAGAACTGTTAAACATTCTGCAGGATTTAGCAGAAATGCTCTGATACCTCTTACCTGATGGTAGGAGGGGAGAACAGGTAGTGGGATGGATGCTGGGGGTCCTTTATGATGCTGGGGGTCCTTTATGATGCTGGGGGTCCTTTATGATGCTGGGGGTCCTTTATGATGCCGGGGGTCCTTTATGATGCTGGGGGTCTTGCGGCACTGAGCTGATTGTAAGTCTCCAGCAGGAAGGGGAAAGGGGCACCAATGACTCTGCGTGCTGTCTTCACTAAAATGAATAACTGACACCAGGACAGCAGGACACACTTTAAAGACAAAGCGCACTCTCTTTAACGGAGGTCAGAGGAACTCTCTTTAAAAACACAAAAACATTATGTGGTTGTAATGGCCCATAGCTGCTTCCAAAAAGCACAAATGAACATTTATTTGAATGAATAAATCGTTGTTTTTTTATTTTAACCTTCAATTTAAAGACTTTTTTAGACTAACCTCTAAAGGTATGACTTCATGTAAACCTGACCAACACCCTCCTCTGTCCTCTGCTGGCAGGTTGGGATTTCATTGGTTATCTTTAGTAAAGATAAATCTGTGTTTGAATTATTGATGATGTTCATGTTTAATCTAATAACAGGAGAGCTACACGTGGAAACACCCTCACTCGTTATTAAAGAGCGCCATGATCAGCGGCTCCTCTGGATCACTTCCTGTGTCTCTGCACAGCTACACACTGTGGAGCTGGAGGAGCTTTAGCGCCCCCTGGTGATCAGCTGCATACCTGCATACACATGAAACAGAATCAGCTGTACCAAATGGAGCACAGAAATAATACAAATGTAACTCTGGTTTTAAAGCCTTTAATGAGCAGACATGTTTCAATATTTTGGAAAATGAATGAATAGCTGTTGTGGTTTTATGTTTTTCATCAGACAAACAGAGGAAACAGGAAACAGGAAACGTGTGCTTTAGTTTGTTCGTAGTTTGTTTTTTTGAAGTAATGAGAAATGACTGATAATTAATCCACTCTGTGCATCTACAACATTAATTAACACATGAACATGTTTCTGAAGGAACTGAAATGAAGGATTTAGATTCATCTCCTCATAACAAGTATAAGTGGGCTGCACGGTGGTGCAGTGGTTATCGTGTCCCCTGACAGTGAGGAGGTTCCTGGTTTGAATCCCCGTCTGACAGGAGCCTCTCTGTGTGGAGTTTGCATGTTCTCCCCGTGCATGCGTGGGTTCTCTCCGGGTACTCCAGCTTCCTCCCACAGTCCAAAGACATGCTGGTTAGGTTAACTGGTGACTCTAAATTGCCCGTAGGAGTGGCTGGTTGTGTGCTCTGTATGTCAGCCCGGTGACTGGCTGGCGACCAGTCCAGGGTTTAAACCTGCCTCTGGCCCAATGAGCTGGGAAAATAAAACTCCTTTTACAACAATAGAGTAGAGGAGTTAAACGCCCTGCTATTTTATAGTTTGTCCTTCTCCTTGTTCAGAGAGATGACGACCAAATAACCAGGAGCTTCCTCCTGCAGACAGACGTGGACGAACAGCTGATGCAGACGAGAGCGCAGTGAAAGCTGTCTACATCATAACCTACTTAGCTTGAATCCAGGTCATTCAGTTCTCCACTATGTCAGAGTCCTTCAATGTTATTCTTTTTTTCTGTCTTCAGATTCAGGTTGAGTCCACAAACAGAGACTCTCTGGACTGTGGTGATGTTTTATATGTGCACGCCTCGTCTCTGCGCTCACACTCTCTGGACTCTGGTGATGTTTTATATGTGCACGCCTCGTCTCTGCGCTCACACTCTCTGGACTCTGGTGATGTTTTATATGTGCACGCCTCGTCTCTGCGCTCACACTCTCTGGACTGTGGTGATGTTTTATATGTGCACGCCTCGTCTCTGCGCTCACACTCTCTGGACTGTGGTGATGTTTTATATGTGCACGCCTCGTCTCTGCGCTCACACTCTCTGGACTCTGATGATGTTTTATATGTGCACGCCTCGTCTCTGCGCTCACACTCTCTGGACTCTGATGATGTTTTATATGTGCACGCCTCGTCTCTGCGCTCACACTCTCTGGACTCTGGTGATGTTTTATATGTGCACGCCTCGTCTCTGCGCTCACACTCTCTGGACTGTGGTGATGTTTTATATGTGCACGCCTCGTCTCTGCGCTCACACTCTCTGGACTCTGATGATGTTTTATATGTGCACGCCTCGTCTCTGAGCTCACACTCTCTGGACTCTGGTGATGTTTTATATGTGCACGCCTCGTCTCTGCGCTCACACTCTCTGGACTCTGGTGATGTTTTATACGTGAAGGTGGAGGGGGATTTTACACAGTTTAGGGGCTTTGACTGCAAAGGCACGATCACCTTTGAGCCTGAGTTGTGAGAGATAGACCGCCAGGAGGCCCACGACGGACAATCTAAAGGGCCTTGATGAAGTGTACGGGCTAAGGAGGTCGATTATGTACGGGGGGAGCCAAACCATTTAGGGCTTTAAAAACAAACAGTGCAACCTTCAAATCAACCATGAAGCGTATTGGAAGCAGTGAAGAGACTCTAGGACAGGACTGATACGCTCCCTCCTCCTGGACCCAGTCAGCAGCCGGGCTGCATGGTTTGGGTCTATCTCAGGTCTACTTCCTTCAGACCCTAAAACCTCCATCAGTCAGAAGAGAACAGGGACTTCTTACCGTCTGTTCCTAAAGTCAGAACTGAACTGGGGCAAAAGGCGTTTCTCCTCTCCTTCTCCTCTGAAAGGTTTCTTTCTTTCTAAACTAACTGGTGGACAGAGGTAGAAATGTAAGCCTCTGTGGATCACTAGCATGCTAATGATCAAGGAGTTTAAAATACAGTTCCTCAAGTGTCCACTAGAGGCTGGCTGCAGAAGCACAGGAAGTCACATACACACCCATTCTAAAAAGCCTGTTTTTACAGCAGACATTAACATGTTTACAGCCTGGTTCAAAAAACCAAATAGGTCTGATTAGCTCATGTCTCGATCAGCACACACTGTACGGGGGGTGAATGTTTTGATGACTCATCAGTTTTGATTTGATGAAGGATAAGAGTTATTCACAATAAGGCGTGTAGCTGACCTGATTGACAGGTGGGCGCGGTGTAACGGTTTGTCAGGAGGCTTAAAACCCGCCTCAGCTCCAGCTCTCAGCCTGTCGTTAAGTTGACTGAAAGTTAGGCTGAGACAGCATTTCCAGCATGGAGGATGCTGCAGATGAGCCTCTGGCGCCCCCTGCAGGAACAGATGGGAGACATCACTCAGGCTTCAGGTTTTCTGATGGTGAAGTGAAGCTCTGGAGTAAGTTCAGTCAGGAGACTCTGTACCTTCACCGTCGTAGTCTATTCCTCATTCACGCTTCTCTCGTACGCTCGCTCACATTTCTGCTGTCATTTTCTGGGGCTGTCATTGGCTAATTAGCTGCCTGGTCAGCTGGCCTCATCTCACCAATAGCATGGTGTCTCTCCCTGTTTGTCAGCCTATCATTGTTCTGCTCCCTTTTTATCACGAATGCAATAGTAATAAGAACCACAGTTCTCGGAGTAAGTGATGAGCACGTAATATTGTCTTGAGGGTAAAATGTTTTTGGATGATTGTACGGCTGCAGAGGTGGTGCATCAAAAAGAGCAGGAAGCAGGTGAGCACACTGAGAGAACAGCACTTTGTGTTCCTCTCTCATGTTACAGCTGGCAGCAGATGGAAGACGCAGCTGGATTTACAACATTTCAGCCAGAAGACTGCGTCCATTATTTCCCTGTTTGAGCACTGAAGGAAGACAGATGAAGGACTGGAGGTAGAAGTGAACCTCCTGTTCATGTATCACTTCAGAAAATATCACTGATGGAATTAATTATTTAATTTGATTTCTCATGCAACAAACCAAAATAAGGCTTTAAAGACTTACAACAGCAACTGACTATAACTTCCATCACATCGGCTCTGCCCGCAGATTCAAACCTTGTGGTTGGAGGTCATGAGCAAACCCCCTGTGCACCATCATTGCACTATCAACATGTCCTCATTACCTATTTCCAAAACACTTGAAAACATTGATATCAATATCATTAACCATTAGTAAAAAGGTCCTATTGCTTAAAGGGATACTTCACCCATTTGCATTAAGCTTTGAATCATTAGAAACCTGGTAGTATTATTGAATGGTCGTGCATCCCGCCCTCATTTTCCCCTGAGACGGGAAAGCTCTGTATTTCTTTTCTGAAAAGGAGCCTCAGATGACGCAAACATCGTCATTTTGCGTCATCGGAGGCTGCTGTGGTTAGCAGGGGTGAAACTACATCGCTAGTTCCTCATGTTTTCAACCACTGAAGCTACAGACCTATTACAGATCAGTGGGCGGGACCTCACTGCCAGAAACTCAAAGCAACATCCGCCATCTTGCTAGGAAGCTATGCTAACAGGCTCTGTGGAGAAAGCTGAGAAGAACTGAGAATGGCGAAAAAAGTATGTTTCAACTTCAAACTGATATGAAGGGCATTTTGAAGGTCTTGTGCTCGAACCGGATGTTCGTGGCTCTTTCTACGAGCCGCAATATAGCAGCGAGCAGTTGAGGCTGATGGAGCAACGGGAGCTGTCTGCTGCCTACAGGCAGGTCTCAGCAGCTGGGGCACAAGACCTGCCTGTCGCCGGCTCGAGCTGGGTCAGACTTGTGGTGTTGGTGCTCTCACTGTTTGTCTATGGACTCAGACAGAGAGTCCGTTTTGTGCCAGGAATTTCCAAGATGCCAATTCCTTCTGGAAGAAATCTCATAATCAGTTGAGTAAACGGCCGTATGTGTTTTAGACAGACTGTAAATACACCGTAGCTTCAGTGGGAGTGGCCTGCGGTGCTGTGCATTCTGGGAGTTGTTGTCTTTCATCCACATGAGCGAAGAAGACACTTTCTGCCTTTTCTCGGTCAAGAAGGCACCAACTTCAAAATGTATTTCACATTTCTACTATATGACCCAATGTCACTACAGATTCATGTTTCAACGGGTGAAGTATCCCTTTAAACATGTATGTCACCAAGCAGCAACCTAAAAAATGAAGCTGATGCTGAAGTGTAAAATCCTGCAGTTCCTGGAGTGTCCACTAGAGGCTGGCTGCAGAAGCACAGGAAGTCACATACACACCCATTCTAAAAAGCCTGTTTTTACAGCAGACATTAACATGTTTACAGCCTGGTTCAAAAAAACAAACAGGTCTGATTAGCTCATGTCTCGATCAGCACACACTGTACGGGGGGTGAATGTTTTGATGACTCATCAGTTTTGATTTGATGAAGGATAAGAGTTATTCACAATAAGGCGTGTAGCTGACCTGATTGACAGGTGGGCGCGGTGTAACGGTTTGTCAGGAGTCTTAAAACCCGCCTCAGCTCCAGCTCTCAGCCTGTCGTTAGGTTGACTGAAAGTTAGGCTGAGACAGCATTTCCAGCATGGAGACCGCCATCGATGGGACTCCAGCGCCCCCTGCAGACGTGGGACGTCACCATCATATTGTCTTGTTTGTCTGATATCTTTATTTTTTAATAAGCATGTTTTATATTCACACCGTGTAACTCTGTAAACAATAAGATAAAGATTAAAACATTATAATAGAAACTGTGTCACAGTGTCGTCAATAAACAAAATACTTTGACGATTTTGTTCAAATATTCTTTTTCCAGCAGATATCCTGACTCCACCTCGTCAGAGATGATGAAAGAAGTTCATGAAAGCAGAAGAAGGTGTCATTATGAAACTGATTCAGGGGGCCCGCGGGGTCTTAATATATCCAGTCTGCACGCTGACAGGCTGCTGGGATGTGGAGATGCTCGTAGCCCCGCCCACACACTAACACACTTTATAGACTGACACATGCAGGAGGATGGCACACTGAGCGTGGAGGAGACTGCACCGGAGACTCTTCAGACCCCTCAGACAGGGGAAGGAGCCGCAGACGGGACCGCCATAAAGACCGTGAGAGAGCTGACGGACATACAGTGAGTGTGTTATATTTAACTTCACACATTATGAAGATGCTCTTCTCTGTTTTTGTTGACATGCTCAGAGGGTTCTTTTGTGATGTCATCTTTTTAAATGAACGTTTTCTTTGATTCATTTTATTTCTCCTTTAATCTTTTGATCCTCCTTTAACTTTCCTTTCTTGCTCGTATGAACCTCCTAAGTCTTTTCTCTTTTTAACGTCTTTTATTTAGTTTTCACTTCCTGTGATGTCGTCTTCTTTTATTCACGTCTTCAGTTGTTGCTTTGACTCTCTCGTCCTTTAACAGACCTGACCTCTCTTCCTCTATCTCTGATCTTTGACAATGTGTCTGCAATGAGCAGACTCGTCTCTGATTGGTCAGACTGTTGATGCTTCCTCTGGTTAGTTAAACATGTTTTTAAAGCTGCTTCATTAATAAACTTAAGATTATTATACTTTTTTGTTATCTAAAAGAAATATGATTAGAAACCACATCACCGGTTTTCTGTTGGTGCAGTTTTTTTTGTCGATGCTGCTTATTCACCCCCCCCCCCCCCCTCCCCCGGGCGATACTTCTCTTCACATCAGCGAGCATCAGAGAGACGAGCTCCACGCCGTGCACAGCAGGCTGCTCCCTCTCCGTCAGCAAATGTTGTACTAACACTTATTGTGTATGTTTTAAAGATCCTTTCAATATGTTTGACTGTTTTTGACTTCAACGGCTCATGGAGAAATTCTTCCTTATTCCTGTTCCGTGACACATGCAGTGACTCCACGGTGACGCTCAGACAATGAACGCCTACTCCAGCTGTGATCCTCCTCCCGTCAGCATGTATCAGTACAGCGCCAGATGTGACCTCAATGCCAGCTGTGACGGGCCGCCTCCTCACTGTAACTGGACCTCAGTGGACACAGTGCCACAGCTGCCAACCTTCTCTACAGCGGCCAAAGTCAGAGTCATCATCACCTTTATCCTCTGTGGCGTCTCCACCTTCTGTAACCTGGCCGTGCTGTGGGCAGCCAACGGCCGCAAGAGCAAATCACACATCCGGGTGCTGATAATCAACCTGACCGCGGCCGATCTGTTGGTAACCTTCATCGTGATGCCAGTGGACGCCGTGTGGAACATCACGGTGCAGTGGCTGGCCGGTGACCTGGCCTGCAGGTTCCTGATGTTCTTCAAGCTGCATGCCATGTACTCCTGCGCCTTCGTCACAGTGGTGATCAGCCTGGACAGACAGTCTGCTATTCTCAACCCTTTGGCCATCAGCACGGCCCGCAAGAGGAACAGGGTCATGCTGATGGTGGCGTGGACGATGAGCGCCTTGTTCTCAATCCCACAGGTAGGCTCAGGTGGCTCTAGGTGGGCAATGCAGGTGACCCCAGCTTGGTTGGGTTAAACAGAGAGACCTTAGCAGGAGGGAATCAGAGACAAAAGGGTTCAAAAGAGAAAACTGAAGAAGAACAAAACCCTTGTCTCTATAATCCATACTGTAATGCTGTAAGAAGGGTTCATTATGCAAAACAGGATTCATGCATACAGCTCCTGGAAACATTCTGCTGTCACTTTATCTGAAGCACCTTCATGTATTTGGATGAGATGCTGCGTGGATTATTCCACTCAGAGTATTAACGTGTATGCAGATCACAAATAATAGCAAGAGTTCAAATTCAGCTCCTGGAAATAAATCTCCTACATGGTTCATCGACTTCTTTAGTGAGGCCACATATCTCTGTGTTTTTATATAGAGTCATTTTGTATGCATGTTTGAGGCAGGAACACCTGCTGCATGATTTAGGGGATGCACAGAATGTCATTTTGAGGGATTAGTGTTTCTCCATGGAGACACACATGATTCTGACAGAACCCATCCCGATAATACCAAAGGCACTGTTGGTCAGCTGCTGAACACTGTACGATATCTGGACGATTCAAACCCTATTTATGAGTCGTACGACCGATCACACGTCATCATTCGTTCAGCGCACACTGACAGTGTGTCCTAACAGCATGCAACGCGAGTGTCAATGACAAAATTAGCTTGATTCTGTTGTTTCTTCTGTGAGTGTCCTGATAGGCCGAGAGTGATACGGAGCGCAGTTTCTATTTTCCTTTCTGTTGCTCATGTAGACGCACGAGGAAAGAGGAAGGAGGGGGCTCTACGAGGCTCTGACACTCACTTTTATCACTAGCAGAGCTTGTTAGCTTGTTGTACAAAGTGTAGATATATGCTGAATTATTAATATCTACATCTGTGTTGAAATGTTTCTTCCCAACCAGCTGCTCCGGATCAGTCGGATGAATGTTTGACATGTTTGATATTTGGGTCGTATGACTGCACACACTCACAGAGAGAGAGCAGAGCCACGATTCCCCGACTTCAGCACTTTTTCACCCTGATTTTACCTGCACGAACTGACCGACAGCAGTCAAAATCACCATGGCAACAGCAGACATGCCTGTTTAAGCTCCTCCAGAGAGGAGGAGGGCAGATCATACTTCTACAACACAGGCTTGATTCCTTGATATCTTCCCTGCAGCGTGCAGCAGTAGGAAGCCTTGTTTGCTCGCCAGGTTTGGCGGTTCCATAAGAGTGTGACGTCACGTGAAAACTATGAATACTTTAAATGACATCAATGTGTGAATGAATGACTGGCTTACAACCTTTCAAACTAGACACTTGTAAAGGACTGTTGTGTAACACAAGAACGAAGAACGAGCGATCAGTCCACGCATGATTTCTGATATTGTTTAACTTTTGATTCCACAGATGTTTATTTTCCACAACGTGACCATCAACTATCCAGCAAACTTTACTCAGTGCACCACTAGAGGGAGCTTTGTCACGCACTGGCAGGAAACAGCCTACAACATGTTCACCTTCTGCTGCCTCTTCCTGCTGCCGCTGGGGATAATGATCGTCTGTTACAGCAGGATCTTCATCCAGATCTCAAGACTGCTGACCAAAAAGAACCGTAAGTTCACTGAGTCTGCTTTTCCTCAACCTGATATTCAAGCTAAAGAAAAAGGTGAATGCAGAGATATAATAAGTGAAGGCGCTGCATTAACATGTATTGATTTACACTGAATAAGAGACTAGAGAAGAAGAGTACGGAGTTTGTTATCATTACGTTACATGCTGCCATCTTGCTTCCTTTAGTGATTCTACAGGCTTTCTTTATTCAGCGACACAACAAGTGCATTCTTTTTATTGGCCAGCAGGGGGTGACTCAAAGCTCATTCAGTGTAGCATGATGTAAATTTAGAGAAATGATCCATAAAATGGGGTTAGGGTTAGGGGCGTGGCTATCTGTGATGGTCATGTCATTACCAACGTGATCGTCAACCAAGTTAAAGTTGTAACAGGCGTTTCCAGCATCTCGTACAAATATGATCACAGCTGGTTCCAAAAAGCTAAGATGACGGCCGAATGGCCAAAGTGGAGTTTACGATCCAGTTGGTAACGTCCGCTTGTCTCTGTCCGTCTCGGTTATACACACTGTGGTAGAATCATATTGAGGGACTGTTTTCAGCTCAGCCTTCTGTCTGTCCTGCAGGGTCACCGAATGAGCCACATCTGCGTTGCTCAAAGAACAACATCCCCAAAGCCCGGATGAGAACTCTTAAAATGAGCATGGTCATCGTGATCTGCTTCATAGTCTGCTGGACTCCTTACTACCTGCTGGGTTTATGGTACTGGTTCTTCCCAGACGACCTGGAGGGGAAAGTCTCCCACTCCCTCACCCATATCCTCTTCATCTTCGGCCTTTTCAACACCTGCCTGGACCCCATCATTTACGGACTCTTCGCCATCCGCTTCCGCAAGGGTCTGAGGAGCAGCCACAGCAGAGCTGTCGTGATGTCAGAGCTGCAAACGAAAGCTGTGACCATGGAGGCTCTGAAATGCACTCCCACAGTGTTTTCTGCTAAAAGAGAGACGACCACTGGTGACAAAGAAAGAGACGTGCACAGGCTGAGACTAAATCGTTAGACGACAAACTTCTTTAGACTGAGTGGAATCAAGGAGGAGACGGAAACACTGGACTGTTCAGCACTGAGAGCACGATATGATGACAGAAGAATATTAGAAGCAGGAACTTAAAGGGATCGCTTTGGTAGTTTGAGGTACTTGTTAATAGTAAGTGTGTTACTCACCATTTACTGAGAAACTGGCAGGAAGCTGTTCATGGCTGCAGATGGGACCACCACGTAATTTAGCTTATTTTAACTAACTGACTGACCTACCTACCAATGTTGGTGTGAGTGTACAATATATTTAGAACATTAACTTACTTACTTTGGCACCAGAGAGCCTCATGGTTAAAGGTTCAAGGTTGTCTTGATTCTCCCTGTGAGAGGGTCAGCAGTAAAAACATCCAGCCAACCATCAGCGGACAACATGAGAACACACTGAGAAGTAAAAGTCTAATGGACGATAAACACAACAGATGAAAAGGCAACACAATGAGTGGTTTAAAAAGTGGATGGCAGCAGGGACTAATGCAGTCCTTCATCTCTTTGTCCTGCGTGTTGTCAGCTGAATCTGCAGCCGGACGGAGAAACTGAAACTCCAGGGACAAAGGACGACTGTGGTCAGCCTGTTTGAACTGGTTCGTGGCGTTATGGCTTTCTTAACTCAAATAATTAAACCAAAGCTCAAGTCATGGAGGCCGAAAACATAAAGGGGCGCAACACAAACTGACAGAGCTTTATTTAACTCCAAAAAACATTAAAAGAGTCAGAATAAACCAAAGAAAACAAACGGGGCTGGAGACCCCGTACAAAAAGAATAAAAGATGGGGAGGTGGCGAGCCGACCACGTAACGGGCCGTCGCTCTCAGCAGCTCCGCCTTAAACCACCCAGGAAATAAACAAAAACATGACAAATAAGATAACTAGGGCTGTCAAAAGATTACCCTCTAATCACGTTTGAAATTCCCTTATTTCACATTTCTCGCATTTGTTCACGTACTGTAAACTTCATACTGCATGTTGGACCAATCAGTACACACTACTAGTTTTAGGCGGTCTCGAAAACAGCCTGAGCGATGTGTTTCCTGTATCTTCAGAGTGTGACGGCCTGATAGGCAGCAAGGTGTGGATCCATGCCCAGCTCAAGATGAACACACGAGCACACACACACACACACACACACACACACACACACACAAAGGGGGGAAGAGGAGGGAAGGGAGACCTGCATCCTCACAGTTTGAAAAATGTAAAGGTCACAACAACACTGGTGTTCTGTCCGTCAGGGGACTCTGGGGAGTTATAGGTGCAGACTGCAGGGACATGTGAGCCGCTGGTATCCTCTGATTCAGAAAGGTCCTGCACAACTGATGTTTCCACATCCCACGACTCTAACTATGTTTACATGGACACAAATAATGAGAATAAAAGTCTGATCAGAATAAAAATGCTTCATGTCAACACGTCAATCAGGAGAGACTGATCTGATGAACACGATTGATCCTATTGTGTCTTCCTGGTTGGAGAATTATTCTCACTGAGCATGTCTGAAAGTTGTCGTGAACTCTCCCTCTGTTAATGGATTGCAGGGCGTTTATGTTCTGCTGAGCTTGCAGCTTCATTAAAAGACAAAAGTAAATGTCCAAAGTCACAGATGTGAGAAAGATGAAGAATGAAATCTGTCGCACGGTGAGGATCTGATCTGGAGACATGTAGTGACAGTTTGTTTCCAACACCGACGAGTCAATCTGCACGACGATTCCCACAGCAGGGCCTGAGTTCTGTTTGAACTGGATCTCACTCGGGAGAAAAACTTTATTGACACATGCCCGTTAACAGAAACACGTACCTGAGGTACGTAAAAACAGAGATCGACAAGATGCAGTAACCATAAAGCAGGATACGAGTATTTATCATGTATACAGGGAGATGAAGAACCAGGTTTATCTGTGTGCAGGTAAACACCAGATCCTGAAGAGGATCAGAACAGGGAAACTCAGGTCCATGTAAACACAGTCTAAATATGGCGTCCACTTACACCTACCTGAGTAACCCGTCTGCAGCGATGTATAGCCTCACTGCTGGGTCAGCACTCTGGCTGGTTTCTTACTAACCTGGTGTCTCAGGTAATACACTTCCTGTTGACCTCATAAAACCCCACTTTATTTAGTGTTGTCTGTTAATGGAGCATTTCTCCGATCCTGCATCTTCAGAACACGTATTAAAAGTAATCATCTCCTGAAGAGACGTGTTTCAGCGTTTGTGCGGCTTCAGGCCGTCCATCTTTCTGAAGGTTTATCTCCAGTTTAAGAAGAAAAGGAAGCTGTGCTGCCTTTAAGGGAGTGTACTTTAAAGCTTATATAACACCTTTAAGAACACCGTAAACATGTGTTGTGTAACAGGCTCCCATTCTAAAAGCAGTCTGAGATCTCCATTAACAAAATGCTTCAGGACTACATGAGGAGAAGAAGACGTGACCGTTACACAACAGTTCCAGAGGGCGATCACTCCCCCTACAGGCTGACATGATCTTATTTAAGTCTCATCTTTGTCTCCTGCAGACAAAAAGGAGCTCCAGTTCAAACCAGATTAGTTGGTACAGTGAACCACTCTCCCGTACGTAATGTAATAATGAATGCAGATAGAGTGCAGAGATAACTGGAAGTCATTCAGGCCTCATCATACGTCCAGTTCTGATTGTCCAGTTGTCACAGCTACAATCATCAGTGAAAGGTATCATTGAACACACAGTGGCCTCTGCAGTGACCTTTATAAACATGTTGATCTATCATGAACTTGACTGACCTTTGAGTCCGGCTGCAGAGGAAACCTGAAGACGTTCAGAGTGCTGTCACAGTTAGTTACACTTTTACATGAGCGCCATTTTACTTACAGTCAAACACTAATATTAAACACTGGGCAGCAGTCTTTCATATATACCAGAAACCAATAATTATAATAACAATAATTATTCATAATGAAAGAAAGGTCAACAAACGTGTCTTCTTTCAATGTGCAATATCTTAATACCCTGTTGTGAATCCTGTAAAATTGGCCTAAAAATTGCTCTGAGGACAGCTGCTCTGAGGACAGGTGCTCTGAGGACAGGTGCACAGAGGACAGCTGCTCTGAGGACAGGTGCTCTGAGGACAGGTGCACAGAGGACAGCTGCTCTGAGGACAGGTGCACAGAGGACAGCTGCTCTGAGGACAGGTGCACAGAGGACAGCTGCTCTGAGGACAGGTGCTCTGAGGACAGGTGCGCAGAGGACAGGTGCACAGAGGACAGCTACTCTGAGGACAGCTGCTCTGAGGACAGGTGCACAGAGGACAGGTGCACAGAGGACAGCTACTCTGAGGACAGCTACTCTGAGGACAGGTGCACAGAGGACAGCTGCTCTAGACAGAGGACAGGTGCACAGAGGACAGCTGCTCTGAGGACAGGTGCACAGAGGACAGCTGCTCTGAGGACAGGTGCTCTGAGGACAGGTGCTCTGAGGACAGGTGCACAGAGGACAGGTGCACAGAGGGCAGCTACTCTGAGGACAGCTGCTCTGAGGACAGGTGCACAGAGGACAGCTGCTCTGAGGACAGCTGCTCTGAGGACAGCTGCTCTGAGGACAGCTACTCTGAGGACAGGTGCACAGAGGACAGCTGCTCTAGACAGAGGACAGGTGCACAGAGGACAGGTGCACAGAGGACAGCTGCTCTGAGGACAGGTGCACAGAGGACAGCTGCTCTGAGGACAGGTGCACAGAGGACAGATACACAGAGGACAGCTGCTCTGAGGACAGGTGCTCTGGGGACAGGTGCACAGAGGACAGCTGCTCTGAGGACAGGTGCACAGAAGACAGGTGCTCTGAGGACAGGTGCACAGAGGACAGATACACAGAGGACAGCTGCTCTGAGGACAGGTGCTCTGAGGACAGGTGCACAGAGGACAGCTGCTCTGAGGACAGGTACACAATGGACAGGTGCACAGAGGACGGCTGCTCTAGACAGAGAACAGGTACACAGAGGACAGCTGCTCTGAGGACAGGTGCACAGAGGACAGATACACAGAGGACAGCTGCTCTAAGGACAGGTGCACAGAGGACAGCTACTCTGAGGACAGGTGCATAGAGGACAGCTGCACAGAGGACAGGTGCACAGAGGACAGGTGCTCTGAGGACAGCTGCTCTGAGGACAGCTGCTCTAAGGACAGGTGCACAGAGGACAGCTACTCTGAGGACAGGTGCATAGAGGACAGCTGCACAGAGGACAGGTGCACAGAGGACAGGTGCTCTGAGGACAGCTGCTCTGAGGACCGGATGCACAGAGGACAGCTGCTCTGAGGACAGGTGCACAGAGGACAGGTACACAGAGGACAGCTGCTCTGAGGACAGGTGCTCTGAGGACAGGTGCACAGAGGACAGCTGCTCTGAGGACAGGTGCACAGAGGACAGCTGCTCTGAGGACAGCTGCTCTAAGGACAGGTGCACAGAGGACAGCTACTCTGAGGACAGGTGCACAGAGGACAGCTGCACAGAGGACAGGTGCACAGAGGACAGCTGCTCTGAGGACAGGTGCACAGAGGACAGGTGCTCTGAGGACAGGTGCTCTGAGGACAGCTGCTCTAGACAGAGGACAGGTGCACAGAGGACAGGTGCACAGAGGACAGCTGCTCTGAGGACAGGTGCACAGAGGACAGATACACAGAGGACAGCTGCTCTGAGGACAGGTGCTCTGGGGACAGGTGCACAGAGGACAGCTGCTCTGAGGACAGGTGCACAGAGGACAGGTGCTCTGAGGACAGGTGCACAGAGGACAGATACACAGAGGACAGCTGCTCTGAGGACAGGTGCTCTGAGGACAGGTGCACAGAGGACAGCTGCTCTGAGGACAGGTACACAAAGGACAGGTGCACAGAGGACGGCTGCTCTAGACAGAGAACAGGTACACAGAGGACAGCTGCTCTGAGGACAGGTGCACAGAGGACAGATACACAGAGGACAGCTGCTCTGAGGACAGCTGCTCTAAGGACAGGTGCACAGAGGACAGCTACTCTGAGGACAGGTGCACAGAGGACAGCTGCACAGAGGACAGGTGCACAGAGGACAGCTGCTCTGAGGACAGCTGCTCTGAGGACAGGTGCACAGAGGACAGCTGCTCTGAGGACAGGTGCACAGAGGACAGGTACACAGAGGACAGCTGCTCTGAGGACAGGTGCTCTGAGGACAGGTGCTCTGAGGACAGGTGCACAGAGGACAGCTGCTCTGAGGACAGGTGCACAGAGGACAGGTGCACAGAGGACAGCTACTCTGAGGACAGGTGCACAGAGGACAGCTGCACAGAGGACAGGTGCACAGAGGACAGCTGCTCTGAGGACAGGTGCACAGAGGACAGGTGCACAGAGGACAGATACACAGAGGACAGCTGCTCTGAGGACAGGTGCTCTGAGGACAGGTGCACAGAGGACAGCTGCTCTGAGGACAGGTACACAAAGGACAGGTGCACAGAGGACAGCTACTCTGAGGACAGGTGCACAGAGGACAGCTGCACAGAGGACAGGTGCACAGAGGACAGGTGCACAGAGGACAGCTGCTCTGAGGACAGGTGCACAGAGGACAGGTGCTCTGAGGACAGCTGCTCTGAGGACAGGTGCACAGAGGACAGGTGCACAGAGGACAGCTGCTCTAGACAGAGAACAGGTGCACAGAGGACAGGTACACAGAGGACAGCTGCTCTGAGGACAGGTGCTCTGAGGACAGGTGCACAGAGGACAGCTGCTCTGAGGACAGGTGCACAGAGGACAGATACACAGAGGACAGCTGCTCTGAGGACAGCTGCTCTAAGGACAGGTGCACAGAGGACAGCTACTCTGAGGACAGGTGCACAGAGGACAGCTGCACAGAGGACAGGTGCACAGAGGACAGGTGCACAGAGGACAGCTGCTCTGAGGACAGGTGCACAGAGGACAGGTGCTCTGAGGACAGCTGCTCTGAGGACAGGTGCACAGAGGACAGCTGCTCTGAGGACAGGTGCACAGAGGACAGCTGCTCTGAGGACAGGTGCTCTGAGGACAGGTGCACAGAGGACAGCTGCTCTGAGGACAGGTGCACAGAGGACAGCTGCTCTGAGGACAGCTGCTCTTAGGACAGGTGCACAGAGGACAGCTACTCTGAGGACAGGTGCACAGAGGACAGCTGCACAGAGGACAGGTGCACAGAGGACAGCTGCTCTGAGGACAGGTGCACAGAGGACAGGTGCTCTGAGGACAGGTGCTCTGAGGACAGGTGCACAGAGGACAGCTGCTCTGAGGACAGGTACACAAAGGACAGGTGCACAGAGGACAGCTGCTCTAGACAGAGAACAGGTACACAGAGGACAGCTGCTCTGAGGACAGGTGCACAGAGGACAGATACACAGAGGACAGCTGCTCTGAGGACAGCTGCTCTAAGGACAGGTGCACAGAGGACAGCTACTCTGAGGACAGGTGCACAGAGGACAGCTGCACAGAGGACAGGTGCACAGAGGACAGCTGCTCTGAGGACAGGTGCACAGAGGACAGGTGCTCTGAGGACAGCTGCTCTGAGGACAGGTGCACAGAGGACAGCTGCTCTGAGGACAGGTGCTCTGAGGACAGGTGCACAGAGGACAGCTGCTCTGAGGACAGCTGCACTGAGGACAGCTGCACTGAGGACAGCTGCTCTGAGGACAGCTGCACTGAGGACAGCTGCTCTGAGGACAGCTGCTCTGAGGACAGCTGCTCTGAGGACAGGTGCACAGAGGACAGCTGCTCTGAGGACAGCTGCTCTGAGGACAGGTGCACAGAGGACAGGTCCAGAGAACAGAGGTGATCAGTAGCTTCACCTGGGCAGATCTGGAGACAACAGAAGGGGAGAAGTGACAAACAGCAGAGGGAACAACATACAGCCGGGACATATAGTTACATTATTATTTGGTGCTTTGCTGCCATCTGATGGCGTGATACCTACAGAGGACATTTACAGAAAGCACTGAGTACATTTGTGTCATGACAACATCAGCCTTTAGAGGATCACTACTGCCTGTCATGATGAAAACATTCAGGTGTTACTCATAACATAATGGCCTGCTCGGTTATTTCTTTCACAGTGAGCCATGACGAGGAGTTGTTTTGTCTGTTTTGTCAAGAAACTCTGATCCCTTTTCTGGCTGTTTCTGTGTCTGTAGCTTTAAATGTAAATGAGCTGTGTCTGACCACGCCCCTCTCTGGAAGGGCTTGGGTGGCTCGTTTCCACGTCCATGTTCACATATCAGAGCCTCTCACACAGCCGGTGTGAGCAGGTGCGTTACATCATCTCGTGAAGAGAATCTCCAGAATTTTAATTTAAAACAAATGTCAGAGTGTTACTGAGTCCAGTCAGAAAGGACATGAAGAGAAGTAAGAGCAGAAGCAGAGGAGCTAAGAAACATGAGAAGAACAGAGAGAGAGGAAACATTCAGAAGGATGAGAATTATAAATCTGCATAAATTTAAGGGAGTGAGGAAAGTCTTTTTAGGGCTGTGGCGCCCTCAGGTGGTCAGGGAGGGTATTCCACAACCGAGGAGCAGCAGAATGAACGCCTGATCTCCCAACCTGTGTAATTTAGTCCTCTCCTCTCCTCTCCTCTCCTCTCCTCTCCTCTCCTCTCCTCTCCTCTCCTCTCCTCTCCTCTCCTCTCCTCTTCTCTTCTCTCCTCTCCTCTCCTCTCCTCTTCTCTCCTTCCTTCACTCTCCTCTCCTCTCCTCTTCTCTTCTCTCCTTCCTTCACTCTCCTCTCCTCTCCTTCCTTCCTTCACTCTCCTCTCCTCTCCTTCCTTCACTCTCCTCTCCTTCCTTCAGTCTCCTCTCCTTCCTTCACTCTCCTCTTCTCTTCTCTCCTTCCTTCACTCTCCTCTCCTCTCCTTCCTTCCTTCACTCTCCTCTCCTTCCTTCACTCTCCTCTCCTTCCTTCAGTCTCCTCTCCTTCCTTCACTCTCCTCTCCTCTCCTCTCCTCTCCTCTCCTCTCCTCTCCTCTCCTCTCCTCTCCAAACACATACCTGTAACAGTAGTTAAAGTCTCTGGATGCTGACTGTGCATCCTGCAGGATAATCCAGTGGACTGACAGTTGGATCAAATCCCCACTGGTAATAAATTAAATGACCTCAAGAGGGCGCAATTTAAAACCTTTTGAAATGTGAACGCTATTATGGCGTCTCAGATCCAGGGTGCGTTCGGATTGTCCCTCCTCTCTCCTCTCTCTCTCCTCTTTACCTTAACC
>CM036535.1:377500-440000 GCA_020745685.1 Tautogolabrus adspersus | reverse complement strand
GGGTCGGGGATGGGGGTGATGGAGTCCTTGCCGTACTGGATGGAGAAGGCTGTTTTTCCATAGTGCATGATGGAGGAGTAGTCGTAGGGAGTGTTCAGGTTGTTGGTGGACTGCCTGTGGAAGTTGTAGGCCATCTGCGGGTTGATGTTCTCCCAGTTGATCCTGACGTAGTAGTCGCGGTCGCTCCTGGTCTGCTCGTGCTGGAAGCCCAGAGCGTGGTTGATCTCGTGCTGGATGATGCCGTGGTAGAGGCAGCCCTGCCTGTTGAGAGAGAGCACCTGTCTGCCTCCCACTCTGCCCAGAGAGGAGAAACATCCCGCTTTGTTCTCGATGCTGATGTAGTCGTACTCGTTCTGACGGGGGACGAAGCGGATGCAGGTTCTGCTGTGGAACGCCTTCATGCCGTAGTCGATCTTCTGCCTCTCCCAGTTGGTGAACTGGCTGCTCATGGTGAAGGGGATCATCACCAGGCCGTTGGAGGCTTTCCTCCACAGGCAGTTCTGGGACCAGCACATCATGGCGTTCCTGGTTCTGGGAGCCAGCAGGTCTCCTTCCAGCAGCATCTCGTCTGTGCCGTTGTTGGAGGTCAGAATCCTGGTGGTGATGTCCACGCTGTCTGGGACTTCTTCTTCTTCTTCTTCTGCGCTTCCTTCCTCCTGAAGAGGGAGAGCCTGAGAGAGGCCGAGCAGGAGCAGCAGCAGCAGGCTGGCAGAGGGAGTCATGTTCAGGGTGGATCTGGAGGCTGTGGAGCTTCTGTGGAGAGCTGCTGTGGAGAGACTCCTTGAAGCTTGATGTTGGACTCAGCTCAGTCCACACTCTTTATACTCTCCTCTACAGGTGTGTCTGCAGGAGGATTATGGGTTGGGGCAAGCACGGATTAAGAATGCAGAGGCCCCTGGCCACAAATTCTTGGAGGCCCCCCCCCCTCGCTCTAGACACACGCAATTCAGTAGTCAAACGTTGCTGTTAAACACCTGTAGCTAATACAGGATTTACACATGATCACATACACCTGTACATTTCTTCTATCGTACAGGATTTACACCACGTTATAGAATCAATACTTTGCAGCAACTATAGCTTCCATCAATCACACAGGCGCAGAGAGCGAGCGCGCCTGCACACAAACACACACACACAGACACACACACACACACACTACATTTCTAATCACAGGATTTTCACGATAGAGACGCAAGGATAAAAAAGCCTAATGTTTTCCAAGAACAACACCTGAGAGACAAGGATATCTACTACCTTAAATGACAACAGTCCCTACCTTACACAATGGTCTTCTTTCTCGCCTTTCTCCTCGAAAACTCAACTTCACCTTGGTAGTTGGTGAAGTTGTGCCAGAAACCTTCCAATCAGCTTTACTGACAAGTCTAAAGACATTCAAGGTGTTTTATGTACACGTGTCCCTTCTAGTGAGCAGATCTAACAAACCATGTTTGAACAGGAGGTTTGTCTGAGGAGTCCTCCCCTCAGAGGTTTATTTAGGTCCAGCAAAGAGGACCCCAACCCAGGCACGGATTAACCACCGGGTCGATTGGGCCGGTGCCCGGGGGCCTCCGACCACTAGGGGCCTCCAAAACCCACCATCTGTAGCCTCATCTTGTCTTTGCCTTTTTTGTTTCTTTTTTTTTAAATAAAAAAATAATAATGTGTGTTTTGAAATATGAACCAATGGATTCAAAGTTACTTTATGTGAAAATAAGAAAACTATTATGATTGGTTTGCTGGCTGTGTCTGTGTCATGAGCAGCTACAAACAAAGTAGCCTACAAACATGGAAAAGAAACGGTGGGTCAGTGGGGCAGCAAAAAGAAAGGCCAAGAACGAAAAGCAAGTTAGAGACATTGAAAGAAGGAAAAACATACAGAATATCTCCACTTTTTTCAAAAGTCAGCTTGCTAGCAAAGAGCATCGCGATGATGCTAAAATGGATAGCGAAGAGGACGGTAATGTTAACGCAGTAGCCACCAACGTTTCCAGTTCTCTTCCACCTCAAATTGAACCTGACCAGCATCCAAGAGGGGCTGAGCAGCATCAGAATGACACCGAAGCAGAGAACCACATATCAGCCTCCTGTTCAACTGACACACCCCCACGTCAACTTGAGCCCAACTTCACCGACTCAAAGTCCCAGCCCGACACCGAAGCTGCGGGTGGCAGAGACCCGGTGGCAGGTACCAGTGAAAAAACACAACCAGGATCTAGGCATGGCTCACCGATGCACGATGACTGGGCTTATAATGTTACAGATCCAGCTTTATGGGGAGACACGACCGGCAATATTGTCACATCGACCCTCATCGAAAGGGGTGCAGCGGCTTTTCAGAACCGCAGACCCAACTACCCTGCCTCTGCAAGGGATGGGACACTGGGGGGTAAGAGTCGTTGCTTCAACAATGAATTACTTTCTTGTAGTTTACCAAATGGACAGACAGTATCGAGAGAATGGGTCATGTACTCCCCATCAAATGGAAATATTTATTGTTTTCATGTAAGCTTTTCTCAAATAAGCATCATCAGTTTGTACGAGGATTTAGCGACTGGAAACACTCGGAACGCATCGGTGATCACGAGAGAAGTGAGACTTTAAGCGCATCTAAAGAAAATAAATCCCTTCATACATGATGTACCCTGCGCAGCTCACTCTCTGAATTTAGTTGGAGTAAACACGATAGAGGCCAGCAGCCCAGAGGTTGGAAATTACTTTGACATGTTACAGTCACTGTATAGCTTTTGTTCCTCCAGTGAGAGAATCAGACTGCAGCTGTCTCCAGCATGCAGCTCAATGGCTGTCTTGTGTTCACATCCCTGCATTTATTCAATGTGGGAAAAAATGTCCAATGAAGATAAAAGATGTCGACGTGTCACGTTGAATCCACGAGCTTCACACGAGCTCTGATGTAGCCTCAGTGTTCGCTGTGTGTTCCTCTGGACATCAGATTAAAGTGTGTTTTCAGGATTCATATCATCCGGCTCATGAAGCTAAACCTGTGAAGGGCGTTTCTTATGATGTGTGACATAATTAGCATCAGTGTCGTGCTGATTCATGAGTTGGTCACAGTTTGAGTGAATGCATTCTGTGATTAAGAGGCCTCCTAACTGAATGTCTTCAGCGTGCTTGCTCTGCATCAGCGGGCACTGGTGTTGATCTTAAATCACCCGGGGAGTCTGAGTGACTGCGTGACAAATGGACGCTCTTCCTGCTGAGTCCACACTTTGCCTGATAGATTGTGCTGCTTCAGAAGCTATTGAATACGTCCTGATGGAGCATCTGAGCGCTCCGACAAATATTGTGAGCCAAAAGCTGAACGCTGAGCGGTAAGTGACCCTGGCACTCAGCGTTCTCTTATTTCACCGTTATGATGGAGGACTGCTGCCCTGTGTTTTTTTATTACTGGTCCTCCGGCACTTTGTCCCGCCCTCTCTGCAGACATTTCCATTTTTACTACTCGAGACGTCAGAGTGGATTCACCCGTCACTCTAATCCATGAAACTCACCACACAGACACACAGGTGTCTTTATTGGAGCAGCACGTTACCTGGGGGGTTTGGACCAAAGGGGAGTGTTTTCTGATGGTATGAATGAATAAAGCTCACACTCACTGTTCCAGCAGAATGGAACGGGTCCGAGTACTCGTTGTACGTGTGTTCTTATAAGCTCGATAGTTCAGCTCAGTTACACGTTTGTATTTCTGACTTCAGAACAGTTCATATCTCCAAAGGTAGCACAAGTGCTACGGTAACTCTCAAGGGACACATTACTCCAAAAGGTGAGACAGCACCACGGCCTGACACTCGTATTTTGAATCTTGGGTGAACCCCCTCCCCACCATAATTATTTCTTTACATAGGGGGGCTTTTTAAACGTTTTGGGGGGATCAGAGGCAAAACAGATGATCATAATAATAATGATTTCTGTATTTAAAGCTCGTCATCACGGGGTCGGTGTGCGGTGAAGATTTGAAGACCAAACGTTGTTCAGGACCTGGGGCCGGATTCACAAAACCTAAGTGCTGGTTTCTTCTTCACTTCAGTCTGAAGACTAAAGTGAAGAAGATTTGATGCTCATTTATTTTCTTCACTTTCTTCTGAACTTTAAGATCACACTACACTTGTCCTAAAAGAGTGAAAAGGTAAGCCTCATGGAAACACATTTTAGATCATCCATTTGGGTTTTCAGTTTTACTGAACTGAACTTTGATTGTTCATTTGAGCCTCTGTTGTTTTTGTTGGTTCTCCTGAAAAGAAGCTAGCACAAACTGTTTTCTACAGCGATGAAGTGACAAACATGCTTATTATGAAATATTGAAATAAGATTTCAGTCCTTTAGTCAAAGACTATAAAGGCACAAACAGGTCTACGATATAGAGATATAAGCCTGCAGCGTCTGAGAAGTAAAGAAGTTAAGATTTACACTCACCAACATTCTTCTGAAGTTTAGTCTTGAGTAAATGTTTGTGACTCACAGTGAGCGGTTTGAATTAACGTTTTAAAGTCAGTTGAAGTTTTTCTTTATTTAAGAAAACTTCTAAAACATGAAGAGTTTGTAAAAACAGGATGATCACATTTATGTGGCGGTGCAGCTCTCTCACCATGTGGTCACATGACATCATCACGTCCTCCAAACACACAGACCTGATGAGCGGCACACCGGGAGCGCTGCGTCCGACTTTCTCTTTTTAAAGGTGAAGAACATATAATCAGCGAGTACCTGAGTTCTTGTTCATGAGGTAATGAGAGTACTCGAGTATTTAGATGATGTCCATCCCTAGAATGGAGAATATCATTAGCCTGACTACTAGCTGGATAGCTCGCAGCTCCCCAGCAGAACCAGTCCTGCCTCAACGTTAGCATCATGTTACGTTAGCACTCCACATTTTCATTCTCATAACAGCTATAAGTCTGTTGTTGATGCTCGCCACCTCCTCATGTTCTCCCTCCAGGAGGAGAATCATTCTCATATCACCACACGTGTGAAAACAGAGCAGCTCGAAGATGAAAGTACGCTCTGGAAATCATCAAATAAATATGTCGGAGGTTGTAATGTTCCCAGAGCGTCTGTCCTCACTGTTCCTACAGCACTTTATCTTGAATGTGTTCATGTAGAACAGCAGCACCATCAGCTGGGCTGCTGCTGATGTGTGTAATAGAGTCACTCCAGCAAGCGTTGAATTTTTAACCATCCTTAAGCGAGCTGAGCACACCTCAAGACAGGTTACCTCAGCGTTCTTCTTCTTACCTTTTAAATCAGGCTCATTACTCCAGAGATCAAACGTCATGTCTCTTACTTTAACCCTTTCTTTCACTTCATAAAGGTTACTCTGCTTCTGTTCGGTTGATATGACACAGATATACTGACCTCTTACCCCCTTGCTTTAGTAATCATTGGGTATATTAAGGGATGGAGGCTGTGCAGTGTTGACCTGAAGGTGGATCGAGGACGCCCCAGTTGGCCTGGTGGTCAGTTAGGGGACCCACAGAGTTCTGTTGTTCTCACAGCGGATGGTCCGAGTTTGATTCTGGCCTGTTGCTCCTTTCCTGCATGTCATTTCTCTTCACTCTCTCTCTCCCTCTCTCTCTCCCTGGTTTCAGACTCTATCCACTGCCCTGATTGGATAAAGGCATTAAAGCCTATAGTAACAATAAGTTCTATAAATTGGTTTGAGATAATTGAGATCAAGCAGCAACCTCCTTTGCTGAAAAATGAATCCGATGCAGAAGTGCAAAACACTGCAGTTCCTCGATCGTCCACTTGAGGCTGTCTCCAAAGAACCTGAAAGTCCCAGAGACACATTTCTCTTTTATCCATCATTATCTTAATGTCAGAGTTTTTATTTATCCAATGTTTTAACTTACCACCAAATATCTGCAAGAAGGGAACCTTCCAATCAGCTTTACTGACAAGTCTAAAGACATTCAAGGTGTTTTATGTACACGTGTCCCTTCTAGTGAGCAGATCTAACAAACCATGTTTGAACAGGAGGTTTGTCTGAGGAGTCCTCCCCTCAGAGGTTTATTTAGGCCCAGCAAAGAGGACCCCAACCCATAATCCTCCTGCAGACACACCTGTAGAGGAGAGTATAAAGAGTGTGGACTGAGCTGAGTCCAACATCAAGCTTCAAGGAGTCTCTCCACAGCAGCTCTCCACAGAAGCTCCACAGCCTCCAGATCCACCCTGAACATGACTCCCTCTGCCAGCCTGCTGCTGCTGCTCCTGCTCGGCCTCTCTCAGGCTCTCCCTCTTCAGGAGGAAGGAAGCGCAGAAGAAGAAGAAGAAGAAGTCCCAGACAGCGTGGACATCACCACCAGGATTCTGACCTCCAACAACGGCACAGACGAGATGCTGCTGGAAGGAGACCTGCTGGCTCCCAGAACCAGAAACGCCATGATGTGCTGGTCCCAGAACTGCCTGTGGAGGAAAGCCTCCAACGGCCTGGTGATGATCCCCTTCACCATGAGCAGCCAGTTCACCAACTGGGAGAGGCAGAAGATCGACTACGGCATGAAGGCGTTCCACAGCAGAACCTGCATCCGCTTCGTCCCCCGTCAGAACGAGTACGACTACATCAGCATCGAGAACAAAGCGGGATGTTTCTCCTCTCTGGGCAGAGTGGGAGGCAGACAGGTGCTCTCTCTCAACAGGCAGGGCTGCCTCTACCACGGCATCATCCAGCACGAGATCAACCACGCTCTGGGCTTCCAGCACGAGCAGACCAGGAGCGACCGCGACTACTACGTCAGGATCAACTGGGAGAACATCAACCCGCAGATGGCCTACAACTTCCACAGGCAGTCCACCAACAACCTGAACACTCCCTACGACTACTCCTCCATCATGCACTATGGAAAAACAGCCTTCTCCATCCAGTACGGCAAGGACTCCATCACCCCCATCCCCGACCCCAACGTCCAGATCGGCCAGAGGCAGGGCATGTCCTACTGGGACATCATGAGGATCAACCTGCTCTACGGCTGCTGATAACCATGCTTCTGTTTCAGTGTGCTCTTAAATAAATAAATAATCTCAATGCAAGAAACTGAAAATAATTGTTGGCTTGTTTTCTTTTTCTGTCTCTTTTGTTTATTCTTTAATGATGTGTTAATGTCTACTTATGATAGTATAAACTAAGACCACATTTACACGAAACAATCCACTGAACCTTTTTGACATGTTTTTAAAAAAGTTAAAATGATGTAGTACACATGCCAGGCCAGTAGTTGGCGCCCAGCCAATCAGAGCGTCTCCACCTTATCCAGTTAGTTGATCACTTGGTCTGATGTGGGCATGGAGCGGCCGCCCTTTCTTTGTTAAGCACTGTTAACTAGTTTGACAAAAGTGTCTAGGAAGGTGATAGGAAGGCAAACTCAGCAGATGATGTTTTTCCAAAGGTGAGCATTTATTTACAGTGATTATTCCAACACGTGTTAACTTCATAAAACAACAAAGGTTCAATGAAAAATAAGGTAAATTAACGCACACCTAAATTAGAATAAGGACCGTGTAGCAGCACGTCCTCACCTCTCTCTCCCCGCAGGAACAAATGTCTCCTCATTTTATAGACTGCCCCATTAACAACATGGCCACACCTGGGATCAGCACAACTCACACAGGGAGTTTCAGTTTTCTCTTACAGCAAAGAAAAACCAACAAACCCTAACCTTTACCATCGGATCATTTACTCAACTAAATGAACTTAAAATACTTCAATTATATTTTACCCGTAACTTACATAAAGAAGAAATGACAGAAAACATTTCTCAAAAACAAAACCCCTTCATATGGTCTGCCCCAGTGATGTCAGCGATGACATCATCAACCCTATAAATACCCAGGAAGTGCTGGGCGACCCCCTTTCACTGCATGGGACCACATGAGAACAGAACAAACTAAAGTAAGTATGGATATCAGACACACAATGATATATTACAATTCCAGAGACTAAATAAGACTGACTGAACTAAATCCAGACTGTTTGCTTTAAGGTGATTTAAACTTTGACCTGTAACTTAACGCTAACACAAACAAACCCGGGAGAGAAAGTGCTGCAATGTTACACAAGCAAAACATACACAACGTACAGAATAATATGATTTGATATTAAATGAAGATTTAAGTGACAAGTGGTGAATAACGCAAGCACTCAAATCTAAACTGTGCACACAATCATTACACAGCTTCATATCTTACAGCGACAACACCTGTCCACCAGTTCACCTTTTTATTGACCAGTATTTGATCCCATAGCCATTGTTGTTGTATTCCAACTACTCGTTCATAGCTACTGACTGTTAGCGCACTGAGCATGTGGCCCATTGAGGCCCAAAAGATCGTATGAAAGCAGCTTCAGGCTGGTTTGACACAACGCCGCTCCTGGTCCTGTATCTGAAGTCACGTGAACAAAGTCACGTGAAGGAGACGGAACGTTCTATTTCAAGAAATGAAAGCTTTATTTTAACTTGCTATATTTTCACCTCTGGTTAGTCTCACCTGTCATTAGTCTCACCTGTCATTAGTCTCACCTGTCATTAGTCTCACCTGTGTCATTAGTCTCACCTGTCGTTAGTCTCACCTGTCATTAGTCTCATCTGTCGTTAGTCTCACCTGTCATTAGTCTCATCTGTGTCATTAGTCTCACCTGTCATTAGTCTCACCTGTCATTAGTCTCACCTGTCATTAGTCTCATCTGTGTCATTAGTCTCACCTGTCATTAGTCTCACCTGTCATTAGTCTCACCTGTGTCATTAGTCTCACCTGTCATTAGTCTCACCTGTCATTAGTCTCATCTGTGTCATTAGTCTCACCTGTCATTAGTCTCACCTGTGTCATTAGTCTCACCTGTCGTTAGTCTCACCTGTCGTTAGTCTCACCTGTCATTAGTCTCACCTGTCGTTAGTCTCACCTGTCATTAGTCTCACCTGTCATTAGTCTCATCTGTGTCATTAGTCTCACCTGTCATTAGTCTCACCTGTGTCATTAGTCTCATCTGTCATTAGTCTCACCTGTCATTAGTCTCACCTGTCATTAGTCTCACCTGTCATTAGTCTCACCTGTCATTAGTCTCACCTGTCATTAGTCTCATCTGTGTCATTAGTCTCACCTGTCATTAGTCTCACCTGTGTCATTAGTCTCATCTGTCGTTAGTCTCACCTGTCGTTAGTCTCACCTGTCATTAGTCTCACCTGTCGTTAGTCTCACCTGTCATTAGTCTCACCTGTCATTAGTCTCACCTGTGTCATTAGTCTCACCTGTCATTAGTCTCACCTGTGTCATTAGTCTCACCTGTCATTAGTCTCACCTGTCATTAGTCTCACCTGTCATTAGTCTCACCTGTCATTAGTCTCACCTGTCATTAGTCTCACCTGTCATTAGTCTCACCTGTCATTAGTCTCACCTGTCGTTAGTCTCACCTGTCGTTAGTCTCACCTGTCATTAGTCTCACCTGTCATTAGTCTCATCTGTGTCATTAGTCTCACCTGTCATTAGTCTCATCTGTCGTTAGTCTCACCTGTCATTAGTCTCATCTGTGTCATTAGTCTCACCTGTCATTAGTCTCACCTGTCATTAGTCTCATCTGTGTCATTAGTCTCACCTGTGTCATTAGTCTCATCTGTCGTTAGTCTCACCTGTCATTAGTCTCACCTGTCATTAGTCTCACCTGTCGTTAGTCTCACCTGTCATTAGTCTCACCTGTCATTAGTCTCACCTGTCATTAGTCTCACCTGTCATTAGTCTCACCTGTCATTAGTCTCACCTGTGTCATTAGTCTCACCTGTCATTAGTCTCATCTGTCGTTAGTCTCACCTGTCATTAGTCTCATCTGTGTCATTAGTCTCACCTGTCATTAGTCTCACCTGTCATTAGTCTCATCTGTGTCATTAGTCTCACCTGTCATTAGTCTCACCTGTCATTAGTCTCACCTGTGTCATTAGTCTCACCTGTCATTAGTCTCACCTGTCATTAGTCTCATCTGTGTCATTAGTCTCACCTGTCGTTAGTCTCACCTGTCATTAGTCTCATCTGTGTCATTAGTCTCACCTGTCATTAGTCTCACCTGTCATTAGTCTCACCTGTGTCATTAGTCTCACCTGTCATTAGTCTCACCTGTGTCATTAGTCTCACCTGTCATTAGTCTCACCTGTGTCGTTAGTCTCACCTGTCATTAGTCTCACCTGTCATTAGTCTCACCTGTCGTTAGTCTCACCTGTCATTAGTCTCACCTGTCGTTAGTCTCACCTGTCATTAGTCTCATCTGTGTCATTAGTCTCACCTGTCATTAGTCTCATCTGTGTCATTAGTCTCACCTGTCATTAGTCTAACCTGTCATTAGTCTCACCTGTCATTAGTCTCATCTGTGTCATTAGTCTCACCTGTCATTAGTCTCACCTGTCATTAGTCTCACCTGTGTCGTTAGTCTCACCTGTCATTAGTCTCACCTGTCATTAGTCTCACCTGTGTCGTTAGTCTCACCTGTGTCGTTAGTCTCACCTGTCATTAGTCTCACCTGTCATTAGTCTCACCTGTGTCGTTAGTCTCACCTGTCATTAGTCTCACCTGTCATTAGTCTCACCTGTCATTAGTCTCACCTGTGTCGTTAGTCTCACCTGTCATTCGTCTCACCTGTCATTAGTCTCACCTGTGTCATTAGTCTCACCTGTGTCGTTAGTCTCACCTGTCGTTAGTCTCACCTGTGTCGTTAGTCTCACCTGTCATTAGTCTCACCTGTGTCTTTAGTCTCACCTGTCATTAGTCTCACCTGTCTCGTTAGTCTCACCTGTGTCGTTAGTCTCATCTGTGTCATTAGTCTCACCTGTCATTAGTCTCACCTGTCATTAGTCTCACCTGTGTCGTTAGTCTCACCTGTGTCGTTAGTCTCACCTGTGTCGTTAGTCTCACCTGTGTCGTTAGTCTCACTTGTGTCATTAGTCTCACCTGTCATTAGTCTCACCTGTGTCATTAGTCTCACCTGTCATTAGTCTCACCTGTGTCATTAGTCTCACCTGTCGTTAGTCTCACCTGTCATTAGTCTCACCTGTCATTAGTCTCACCTGTGTCATTAGTCTCACCTGTCATTAGTCTCACCTGTGTCATTAGTCTCACCTGTCATTAGTCTCACCTGTCATTAGTCTCACCTGTCATTATTCACCTGTCATTAGTCTCACCTGTGTCATTAGTCTCACCTGTCATTAGTCTCACCTGTCATTAGTCTCACCTGTCATTAGTCTCACCTGTGTCGTTAGTCTCACCTGTCATTAGTCTCACCTGTGTCATTAGTCTCACCTGTCATTAGTCTCACCTGTGTCATTAGTCTCACCTGTGTCATTAGTCTCACATGTGTCGTTAGTCTCACCTGTGTCATTAGTCTCACCTGTGTCATTAGTCTCACCTGTCATTAGTCTCACCTGTGTCATTAGTCTCACCTGTCATTAGTCTCACCTGTGTCGTTAGTCTCACCTGTCATTAGTCTCACCTGTGTCATTAGTCTCACCTGTGTCATTAGTCTCACATGTGTCGTTAGTCTCACCTGTGTCATTAGTCTCACATGTGTCGTTAGTCTCACCTGTGTCCTTAGTCTCACCTGTGTCATTAGTCTCACCTGTCATTAGTCTCACCTGTGTCATTAGTCTCACCTGTCATTAGTCTCACCTGTGTCGTTAGTCTCACCTGTCATTAGTCTCACCTGTGTCATTAGTCTCACCTGTGTCATTAGTCTCACATGTGTCGTTAGTCTCACCTGTGTCATTAGTCTCACATGTGTCGTTAGTCTCACCTGTGTCCTTAGTCTCACCTGTGTCATTAGTCTCACCTGTGTCGTTAGTCTCACCTGTGTCGTTAGTCTCACCTGTCTTGTTAGTCTCACCTGTGTCATTAGTCTCACCTGTGTCGTTAGTCTCACCTGTGTCCTTAGTCTCACCTGTGTCCTTAGTCTCACCTGTGTCCTTAGTCTCACCTGTGTCGTTAGTCTCACCTGTGTTGTTAGTCTCAACTGTCTTGTTAGTCTCACCTGTGTCATTAGTCTCACATGTGTCGTTAGTCTCACCTGTGTCCTTAGTCTCACCTGTGTCGTTAGTCTCACCTGTGTTGTTAGTCTCACCTGTCGTTAGTCTCACCTGTCATTAGTCTCACGTGTCATTAGTCTCACCTGTGTCATTAGTCTCACCTGTCGTTAGTCTCACCTGTCATTAGTCTCACCTGTCGTTAGTCTCACCTGTCATTAGTCTCACCTGTGTCATTAGTCTCACCTGTCGTTAGTCTCACCTGTCGTTAGTCTCACCTGTCGTTAGTCTCACCTGTGTCATTAGTCTCACCTGTCGTTAGTCTCACCTGTCGTTAGTCTCACCTGTCATTAGTCTCACCTGTGTCATTAGTCTCACCTGTGTCATTAGTCTCACCTGTCATTACTCTCACCTGTCATTAGTCTCACCTGTCATTAGTCTCACCTGTGTCATTAGTCTCACCTGTCATTAGTCTCACCTGTCATTAGTCTCACCTGTGTCGTTAGTCTCACCTGTCATTAGTCTCACCTGTGTCATTAGTCTCACCTTTCATTAGTCTCACCTGTGTCATTAGTCTCACCTGTGTCATTAGTCTCACATGTGTCGTTAGTCTCACCTGTGTCATTAGTCTCACCTGTGTCATTAGTCTCACCTGTCATTAGTCTCACCTGTCATTAGTCTCACCTGTGTCATTAGTCTCACCTGTCATTAGTCTCACCTGTGTCGTTAGTCTCACCTGTCATTAGTCTCACCTGTGTCATTAGTCTCACCTGTGTCATTAGTCTCACCTGTCATTAGTCTCACCTGTGTCATTAGTCTCACCTGTGTCATTAGTCTCACATGTGTCGTTAGTCTCACATGTGTCGTTAGTCTCACCTGTGTCATTAGTCTCACATGTGTCGTTAGTCTCACCTGTGTCCTTAGTCTCACCTGTGTCATTAGTCTCACCTGTGTCGTTAGTCTCACCTGTGTCGTTAGTCTCACCTGTGTCGTTAGTCTCACCTGTCTTGTTAGTCTCACCTGTGTCGTTAGTCTCACATGTGTCGTTAGTCTCACCTGTGTCGTTAGTCTCACCTGTGTTGTTAGTCTCAACTGTCTTGTTAGTCTCACCTGTGTCATTAGTCTCACATGTGTCGTTAGTCTCACCTGTGTCCTTAGTCTCACCTGTGTCGTTAGTCTCACCTGTGTCGTTAGTCTCACCTGTCGTTAGTCTCAGGTGTCATTAGTCTCACCTGTGTCATTAGTCTCACCTGTCGTTAGTCTCACCTGTCATTAGTCTCACGTGTCATTAGTCTCACCTGTGTTATTAGTCTCACCTGTCGTTAGTCTCACCTGTCATTAGTCTCCCCTGTCGTTAGTCTCACCTGTCATTAGTCTCACCTGTGTCATTAGTCTCACCTGTCGTTAGTCTCACCTGTCGTTAGTCTCACCTGTCATTAGTCTCACCTGTGTCATTAGTCTCACCTGTCGTTAGTCTCACCTGTCATTAGTCTCACCTGTGTCGTTAGTCTCACCTGTCGTTAGTCTCACCTGTCACTAGTCACACCTGTCATTAGTCTCTACTGTGTCCTTAGTCTCACCTGTCGTTAGTCTCACCTGTCACTAGTCTCACCTGTAATTAGTCTCACCTGTGTCATTAGTCACACCTGTCATTAGTCTCACCTGTGTCATTAGTCTCACCTGTCGTTAGTCTCACCTGTCACTAGTCTCACCTGTCGTTAGTCTCACCTGTCACTAGTCTCACCTGTCATTAGTCTCTACTGTGTCCTTAGTCTCACCTGTCGTTAGTCTCACCTGTCACTAGTCTCACCTGTCATTAGTCTCACCTGTGTCGTTAGTCTCACCTGTCATTAGTCTCACCTGTGTCATTAGTCTCACATGTGTCGTTAGTCTCACCTGTCACTAGTCTCACCTGTGTCATTAGTCTCACCTGTGTCATTAGTCTCACATGTGTCGTTAGTCTCACCTGTGTCGTTAGTCTCACCTGTCACTAGTCTCACCTGTCATTAGTCTCACCTGTGTCATTAGTCTCACCTGTGTCATTAGTCTCACCTGTGTTGTTAGTCTTACCTGTGTCGTTAGTCTCACCTGTGTTGTTAGTCTCACCTGTGTCATTAGTCTCACCTGTGTCGTTAGTCTCACCTGTGTTGTTAGTCTCACCTGTCTTGTTAGTCTCGCCTGTGTCGTTAGTCTCACCTGTCTTGTTAGTCTCACCTGTGTCGTTAGTCTCACCTGTCTTGTTAGTCTCGCCTGTGTCGTTAGTCTCACCTGTCTTGTTAGTCTCACCTGTGTCGTTAGTCTCACCTGTCTTGTTAGTCTCGCCTGTGTCGTTAGTCTCACCTGTCTTGTTAGTCTCGCCTGTGTCGTTAGTCTCACCTGTGTCATTAGTCTCACCTGTGTCGTTAGTCTCACCTGTGTCGTTAGTCTCACCTGTCTTGTTAGTCTCGCCTGTGTCGTTAGTCTTACCTGTGTCGTTAGTCTCACCTGTGTCATTAGTCTCAACTGTCTTGTTAGTCTCACCTGTGTCGTTAGTCTTACCTGTCTTGTTAGTCTCACCTGTGTCGTTAGTCTCACCTGTGTCGTTAGTCTCACCTGTGTTGTTAGTCTCACCTGTCTTGTTAGTCTCACCTGTGTCATTAGTCTCACATGTGTCGTTAGTCTCACCTGTGTCCTTAGTCTCACCTGTGTCGTTAGTCTCACCTGTGTCGTTAGTCTCACCTGTCGTTAGTCTCACGTGTCATTAGTCTCACCTGTGTCATTAGTCTCACCTGTCGTTAGTCTCACCTGTCATTAGTCTCACGTGTCATTAGTCTCACCTGTGTCATTAGTTTCACCTGTCGTTAGTCTCACCTGTCATTAGTCTCACCTGTCGTTAGTCTCACCTGTCGTTAGTCTCACCTGTGTCATTAGTCTCACCTGTCATTAGTCTCACCTGTGTCATTAGTCTCACCTGTCGTTAGTCTCACCTGTCGTTAGTCTCACCTGTCATTAGTCTCACCTGTGTCGTTAGTCTCACCTGTCGTTAGTCTCACCTGTCACTAGTCTCACCTGTCATTAGTCTCTACTGTGTCCTTAGTCTCACCTGTCGTTAGTCTCACCTGTCACTAGTCTCACCTGTCATTAGTCTCACCTGTGTCATTAGTCACACCTGTCATTAGTCTCACCTGTGTCATTAGTCTCACCTGTCATTAGTCTCACCTGTCGTTAGTCTCACCTGTCATTAGTCTCACCTGTCGTTAGTCTCACCTGTCATTAGTCTCATCTGTGTCATTAGTCTCACCTGTCATTAGTCTCATCTGTCATTAGTCTCATCTGTGTCATTAGTCTCACCTGTCATTAGTCTCATCTGTCATTAGTCTCATCTGTGTCATTAGTCTCACCTGTCATTAGTCTCACCTGTCGTTAGTCTCACCTGTCATTAGTCTCATCTGTGTCATTAGTCTCACCTGTCATTAGTCTCACCTGTGTCATTAGTCTCATCTGTCGTTAGTCTCACCTGTCGTTAGTCTCACCTGTCATTAGTCTCACCTGTCGTTAGTCTCACCTGTCATTAGTCTCACCTGTCATTAGTCTCATCTGTGTCATTAGTCTCACCTGTCATTAGTCTCACCTGTGTCATTAGTCTCATCTGTCATTAGTCTCACCTGTCATTAGTCTCACCTGTCATTAGTCTCACCTGTCATTAGTCTCACCTGTCATTAGTCTCACCTGTCATTAGTCTCACCTGTCATTAGTCTCACCTGTCGTTAGTCTCACCTGTCATTAGTCTCACCTGTCATTAGTCTCACCTGTCATTAGTCTCACCTGTGTCATTAGTCTCACCTGTCATTAGTCTCATCTGTCGTTAGTCTCACCTGTCATTAGTCTCATCTGTGTCATTAGTCTCACCTGTCATTAGTCTCACCTGTCATTAGTCTCATCTGTGTCATTAGTCTCACCTGTCATTAGTCTCATCTGTCGTTAGTCTCACCTGTCATTAGTCTCATCTGTGTCATTAGTCTCACCTGTCATTAGTCTCACCTGTCATTAGTCTCATCTGTGTCATTAGTCTCACCTGTGTCATTAGTCTCATCTGTCGTTAGTCTCACCTGTCATTAGTCTCACCTGTCATTAGTCTCACCTGTCGTTAGTCTCACCTGTCATTAGTCTCACCTGTCATTAGTCTCACCTGTCATTAGTCTCACCTGTCATTAGTCTCACCTGTCATTAGTCTCACCTGTGTCATTAGTCTCACCTGTCATTAGTCTCATCTGTCGTTAGTCTCACCTGTCATTAGTCTCATCTGTGTCATTAGTCTCACCTGTCATTAGTCTCACCTGTCATTAGTCTCATCTGTGTCATTAGTCTCACCTGTCATTAGTCTCACCTGTCATTAGTCTCATCTGTGTCATTAGTCTCACCTGTCGTTAGTCTCACCTGTCATTAGTCTCATCTGTGTCATTAGTCTCACCTGTCGTTAGTCTCACCTGTCATTAGTCTCATCTGTGTCATTAGTCTCACCTGTCATTAGTCTCACCTGTCATTAGTCTCACCTGTGTCATTAGTCTCACCTGTCGTTAGTCTCACCTGTCATTAGTCTCATCTGTGTCGTTAGTCTCACCTGTCATTAGTCTCATCTGTGTCATTAGTCTCACCTGTCGTTAGTCTCACCTGTCATTAGTCTCATCTGTGTCATTAGTCTCACCTGTCATTAGTCTCACCTGTCATTAGTCTCACCTGTCATTAGTCTCACCTGTCATTAGTCTCACCTGTCGTTAGTCTCACCTGTCATTAGTCTCACCTGTGTCATTAGTCTCACCTGTCATTAGTCTCATCTGTGTCATTAGTCTCACCTGTCATTAGTCTCACCTGTCATTAGTCTCACCTGTCATTAGTCTCATCTGTGTCATTAGTCTCACCTGTCATTAGTCTCACCTGTCATTAGTCTCACCTGTGTCGTTAGTCTCACCTGTCATTAGTCTCACCTGTCATTAGTCTCACCTGTGTCGTTAGTCTCACCTGTGTCGTTAGTCTCACCTGTCATTAGTCTCACCTGTCATTAGTCTCACCTGTGTCGTTAGTCTCACCTGTCATTAGTCTCACCTGTCATTAGTCTCACCTGTCATTAGTCTCACCTGTGTCGTTAGTCTCACCTGTCATTAGTCTCACCTGTCATTAGTCTCACCTGTGTCATTAGTCTCACCTGTGTCGTTAGTCTCACCTGTCGTTAGTCTCACCTGTGTCGTTAGTCTCACCTGTCATTAGTCTCACCTGTGTCTTTAGTCTCACCTGTCATTAGTCTCACCTGTCTCGTTAGTCTCACCTGTGTCGTTAGTCTCATCTGTGTCATTAGTCTCACCTGTCATTAGTCTCACCTGTCATTAGTCTCACCTGTGTCGTTAGTCTCACCTGTGTCGTTAGTCTCACCTGTGTCGTTAGTCTCACCTGTGTCGTTAGTCTCACTTGTGTCATTAGTCTCACCTGTCATTAGTCTCACCTGTGTCATTAGTCTCACCTGTCATTAGTCTCACCTGTGTCATTAGTCTCACCTGTCATTAGTCTCACCTGTCATTAGTCTCACCTGTCATTAGTCTCACCTGTGTCATTAGTCTCACCTGTCATTAGTCTCACCTGTGTCATTAGTCTCACCTGTCATTAGTCTCACCTGTCATTAGTCTCACCTGTCATTATTCACCTGTCATTAGTCTCACCTGTGTCATTAGTCTCACCTGTCGTTAGTCTCACCTGTCATTAGTCTCACCTGTCATTAGTCTCACCTGTGTCATTAGTCTCACCTGTCATTAGTCTCACCTGTGTCATTAGTCTCACCTGTCATTAGTCTCACCTGTGTCATTAGTCTCACCTGTGTCATTAGTCTCACATGTGTCGTTAGTCTCACCTGTGTCGTTAGTCTCACCTGTGTCATTAGTCTCACCTGTCATTAGTCTCACCTGTGTCATTAGTCTCACCTGTCATTAGTCTCACCTGTGTCGTTAGTCTCACCTGTCATTAGTCTCACCTGTGTCATTAGTCTCACCTGTGTCATTAGTCTCACATGTGTCGTTAGTCTCACCTGTGTCATTAGTCTCACATGTGTCGTTAGTCTCACCTGTGTCGTTAGTCTCACCTGTGTCGTTAGTCTCACCTGTCATTAGTCTCACCTGTGTCATTAGTCTCACCTGTCATTAGTCTCACCTGTGTCATTAGTCTCACCTGTCATTAGTCTCACCTGTGTCATTAGTCTCACCTGTGTCATTAGTCTCACATGTGTCGTTAGTCTCACCTGTGTCATTAGTCTCACATGTGTCGTTAGTCTCACCTGTGTCCTTAGTCTCACCTGTGTCATTAGTCTCACCTGTGTCGTTAGTCTCACCTGTGTCGTTAGTCTCACCTGTCTTGTTAGTCTCACCTGTGTCATTAGTCTCACCTGTGTCATTAGTCTCACCTGTGTCGTTAGTCTCACCTGTGTCCTTAGTCTCACCTGTCATTAGTCTCACCTGTGTCGTTAGTCTCACCTGTGTTGTTAGTCTCACCTGTCTTGTTAGTCTCACCTGTGTCATTAGTCTCACATGTGTCGTTAGTCTCACCTGTGTCCTTAGTCTCACCTGTGTCGTTAGTCTCACCTGTGTTGTTAGTCTCACCTGTCGTTAGTCTCACCTGTCATTAGTCTCACCTGTCATTAGTCTCACCTGTGTCATTAGTCTCACCTGTCGTTAGTCTCACCTGTCATTAGTCTCACCTGTCATTAGTCTCACCTGTCATTAGTCTCACCTGTGTCATTAGTCTCACCTGTCATTAGTCTCACCTGTCATTAGTCTCACCTGTCATTAGTCTCACCTGTGTCGTTAGTCTCACCTGTCGTTAGTCTCACCTGTCATTAGTCTCACCTGTCATTAGTCTCACCTGTGTCATTAGTCTCACCTGTGTCATTAGTCTCACCTGTCGTTAGTCTCACCTGTCATTAGTCTCACCTGTCATTAGTCTCACCTGTGTCATTAGTCTCACCTGTCATTAGTCTCACCTGTCATTAGTCTCACCTGTGTCGTTAGTCTCACCTGTCATTAGTCTCACCTGTGTCGTTAGTCTCACCTGTCATTAGTCTCACCTGTGTCATTAGTCTCACCTGTGTCATTAGTCTCACATGTGTCGTTAGTCTCACCTGTGTCATTAGTCTCACCTGTGTCATTAGTCTCACCTGTCGTTAGTCTCACCTGTCATTAGTCTCACCTGTGTCATTAGTCTCACCTGTCATTAGTCTCACCTGTGTCGTTAGTCTCACCTGTCATTAGTCTCACCTGTGTAATTAGTCTCACCTGTGTCATTAGTCTCACCTGTCATTAGTCTCACCTGTGTCATTAGTCTCACCTGTGTCATTAGTCTCACATGTGTCGTTAGTCTCACATGTGTCGTTAGTCTCACCTGTGTCATTAGTCTCACATGTGTCGTTAGTCTCACCTGTGTCCTTAGTCTCACCTGTGTCATTAGTCTCACCTGTGTCGTTAGTCTCACCTGTGTCGTTAGTCTCACCTGTGTCGTTAGTCTCACCTGTCTTGTTAGTCTCACCTGTGTCGTTAGTCTCACCTGTGTCGTTAGTCTCACCTGTGTCGTTAGTCTCACCTGTGTTGTTAGTCTCACCTGTCTTGTTAGTCTCACCTGTGTCATTAGTCTCACATGTGTCGTTAGTCTCACCTGTGTCCTTAGTCTCACCTGTGTCGTTAGTCTCACCTGTGTCGTTAGTCTCACCTGTCGTTAGTCTCAGGTGTCATTAGTCTCACCTGTGTCATTAGTCTCACCTGTCGTTAGTCTCACCTGTCATTAGTCTCACGTGTCATTAGTCTCACCTGTGTTATTAGTCTCACCTGTCGTTAGTCTCACCTGTCATTAGTCTCACCTGTCGTTAGTCTCACCTGTCATTAGTCTCACCTGTGTCATTAGTCTCACCTGTCGTTAGTCTCACCTGTCGTTAGTCTCACCTGTCATTAGTCTCACCTGTGTCATTAGTCTCACCTGTCGTTAGTCTCACCTGTCATTAGTCTCACCTGTGTCGTTAGTCTCACCTGTCGTTAGTCTCACCTGTCACTAGTCACACCTGTCATTAGTCTCTACTGTGTCCTTAGTCTCACCTGTCGTTAGTCTCACCTGTCACTAGTCTCACCTGTCATTAGTCTCACCTGTGTCATTAGTCACACCTGTCATTAGTCTCACCTGTGTCATTAGTCTCACCTGTCGTTAGTCTCACCTGTCACTAGTCTCACCTGTCGTTAGTCTCACCTGTCATTAGTCTCACCTGTCATTAGTCTCTACTGTGTCCTTAGTCTCACCTGTCGTTAGTCTCACCTGTCACTAGTCTCACCTGTCATTAGTCTCACCTGTGTCGTTAGTCTCACCTGTCATTAGTCTCACCTGTGTCATTAGTCTCACATGTGTCGTTAGTCTCACCTGTCACTAGTCTCACCTGTGTCATTAGTCTCACCTGTGTCATTAGTCTCACATGTGTCGTTAGTCTCACCTGTGTCGTTAGTCTCACCTGTCACTAGTCTCACCTGTCATTAGTCTCACCTGTGTCATTAGTCTCACCTGTGTCATTAGTCTCACCTGTGTTGTTAGTCTTACCTGTGTCGTTAGTCTCACCTGTGTTGTTAGTCTCACCTGTGTCATTAGTCTCACCTGTGTCGTTAGTCTCACCTGTGTTGTTAGTCTCACCTGTGTTGTTAGTCTCACCTGTGTCATTAGTCTCACCTGTGTCGTTAGTCTCACCTGTGTCGTTAGTCTCACCTGTCTTGTTAGTCTCGCCTGTGTCGTTAGTCTCACCTGTCTTGTTAGTCTCACCTGTGTCGTTAGTCTCACCTGTCTTGTTAGTCTCGCCTGTGTCGTTAGTCTCACCTGTCTTGTTAGTCTCGCCTGTGTCGTTAGTCTCACCTGTGTCATTAGTCTCACCTGTGTCGTTAGTCTCACCTGTGTCGTTAGTCTCACCTGTCTTGTTAGTCTCGCCTGTGTCGTTAGTCTTACCTGTGTCGTTAGTCTCACCTGTGTCATTAGTCTCAACTGTCTTGTTAGTCTCACCTGTGTCGTTAGTCTTACCTGTCTTGTTAGTCTCACCTGTGTCGTTAGTCTCACCTGTGTCGTTAGTCTCACCTGTGTTGTTAGTCTCACCTGTCTTGTTAGTCTCACCTGTGTCATTAGTCTCACATGTGTCGTTAGTCTCACCTGTGTCCTTAGTCTCACCTGTGTCGTTAGTCTCACCTGTGTTGTTAGTCTCACCTGTCGTTAGTCTCACGTGTCATTAGTCTCACCTGTGTCATTAGTCTCACCTGTCGTTAGTCTCACCTGTCATTAGTCTCACGTGTCATTAGTCTCACCTGTGTCATTAGTTTCACCTGTCGTTAGTCTCACCTGTCATTAGTCTCACCTGTCGTTAGTCTCACCTGTCGTTAGTCTCACCTGTGTCATTAGTCTCACCTGTCATTAGTCTCACCTGTGTCATTAGTCTCACCTGTCGTTAGTCTCACCTGTCGTTAGTCTCACCTGTCATTAGTCTCACCTGTGTCGTTAGTCTCACCTGTCGTTAGTCTCACCTGTCACTAGTCTCACCTGTCATTAGTCTCTACTGTGTCCTTAGTCTCACCTGTCGTTAGTCTCACCTGTCACTAGTCTCACCTGTCATTAGTCTCACCTGTGTCATTAGTCACACCTGTCATTAGTCTCACCTGTGTCATTAGTCTCACCTGTCATTAGTCTCACCTGTCGTTAGTCTCACCTGTCATTAGTCTCACCTGTCATTAGTCTCACCTGTCATTAGTCTCACCTGTCATTAGTCTCACCTGTCATTAGTCTCACCTGTGTCATTAGTCTCACCTGTCATTAGTCTCATCTGTCGTTAGTCTCACCTGTCATTAGTCTCATCTGTGTCATTAGTCTCACCTGTCATTAGTCTCACCTGTCATTAGTCTCATCTGTGTCATTAGTCTCACCTGTCATTAGTCTCACCTGTCATTAGTCTCATCTGTGTCATTAGTCTCACCTGTCGTTAGTCTCACCTGTCATTAGTCTCATCTGTGTCATTAGTCTCACCTGTCGTTAGTCTCACCTGTCATTAGTCTCATCTGTGTCATTAGTCTCACCTGTCATTAGTCTCACCTGTCATTAGTCTCACCTGTGTCATTAGTCTCACCTGTCGTTAGTCTCACCTGTCATTAGTCTCATCTGTGTCATTAGTCTCACCTGTCATTAGTCTCATCTGTGTCATTAGTCTCACCTGTCGTTAGTCTCACCTGTCATTAGTCTCACCTGTGTCATTAGTCTCACCTGTCATTAGTCTCACCTGTCATTAGTCTCACCTGTCGTTAGTCTCACCTGTCATTAGTCTCACCTGTCGTTAGTCTCACCTGTCATTAGTCTCATCTGTGTCATTAGTCTCACCTGTCATTAGTCTAACCTGTCATTAGTCTCACCTGTCATTAGTCTCATCTGTGTCATTAGTCTCACCTGTCATTAGTCTCACCTGTCATTAGTCTCACCTGTGTCATTAGTCTCACCTGTCATTAGTCTCACCTGTCATTAGTCTCACCTGTGTCGTTAGTCTCACCTGTGTCGTTAGTCTCACCTGTCATTAGTCTCACCTGTGTCGTTAGTCTCACCTGTCATTAGTCTCACCTGTCATTAGTCTCACCTGTCATTAGTCTCACCTGTGTCGTTAGTCTCACCTGTCATTAGTCTCACCTGTCATTAGTCTCACCTGTGTCATTAGTCTCACCTGTGTCGTTAGTCTCACCTGTCGTTAGTCTCACCTGTGTCGTTAGTCTCACCTGTCATTAGTCTCACCTGTGTCTTTAGTCTCACCTGTCATTAGTCTCACCTGTCTCGTTAGTCTCACCTGTGTCGTTAGTCTCATCTGTGTCATTAGTCTCACCTGTCATTAGTCTCACCTGTCATTAGTCTCACCTGTGTCGTTAGTCTCACCTGTGTCGTTAGTCTCACCTGTGTCGTTAGTCTCACCTGTGTCGTTAGTCTCACTTGTGTCATTAGTCTCACCTGTCATTAGTCTCACCTGTGTCATTAGTCTCACCTGTCATTAGTCTCACCTGTGTCATTAGTCTCACCTGTCGTTAGTCTCACCTGTCATTAGTCTCACCTGTCATTAGTCTCACCTGTGTCATTAGTCTCACCTGTCATTAGTCTCACCTGTGTCATTAGTCTCACCTGTCATTAGTCTCACCTGTCATTAGTCTCACCTGTCATTACTCTCACCTGTCATTAGTCTCACCTGTGTCATTAGTCTCACCTGTCGTTAGTCTCACCTGTCATTAGTCTCACCTGTCATTAGTCTCACCTGTGTCGTTAGTCTCACCTGTCATTAGTCTCACCTGTGTCATTAGTCTCACCTGTCATTAGTCTCACCTGTGTCATTAGTCTCACCTGTGTCATTAGTCTCACATGTGTCGTTAGTCTCACCTGTGTCATTAGTCTCACCTGTGTCATTAGTCTCACCTGTCATTAGTCTCACCTGTGTCATTAGTCTCACCTGTCATTAGTCTCACCTGTGTCATTAGTCTCACCTGTCGTTAGTCTCACCTGTGTCATTAGTCTCACCTGTGTCGTTAGTCTCACCTGTGTCGTTAGTCTCACCTGTGTCATTAGTCTCACATGTGTCGTTAGTCTCACCTGTGTCCTTAGTCTCACCTGTGTCATTAGTCTCACCTGTGTCGTTAGTCTCACCTGTGTCGTTAGTCTCACCTGTCTTGTTAGTCTCACCTGTGTCATTAGTCTCACCTGTGTCGTTAGTCTCACCTGTGTCCTTAGTCTCACCTGTGTCCTTAGTCTCACCTGTGTCCTTAGTCTCACCTGTGTCGTTAGTCTCACCTGTGTTGTTAGTCTCACCTGTCTTGTTAGTCTCACCTGTGTCATTAGTCTCACATGTGTCGTTAGTCTCACCTGTGTCCTTAGTCTCACCTGTGTCGTTAGTCTCACCTGTGTTGTTAGTCTCACCTGTCGTTAGTCTCACCTGTCATTAGTCTCACGTGTCATTAGTCTCACCTGTGTCATTAGTCTCACCTGTCGTTAGTCTCACCTGTCATTAGTCTCACCTGTCGTTAGTCTCACCTGTCATTAGTCTCACCTGTGTCATTAGTCTCACCTGTCGTTAGTCTCACCTGTCGTTAGTCTCACCTGTCATTAGTCTCACCTGTGTCATTAGTCTCACCTGTCGTTAGTCTCACCTGTCGTTAGTCTCACCTGTCATTAGTCTCACCTGTGTCATTAGTCTCACCTGTGTCATTAGTCTCACCTGTCATTACTCTCACCTGTCATTAGTCTCACCTGTCATTAGTCTCACCTGTGTCATTAGTCTCACCTGTCATTAGTCTCACCTGTCATTAGTCTCACCTGTGTCGTTAGTCTCACCTGTCATTAGTCTCACCTGTGTCATTAGTCTCACCTTTCATTAGTCTCACCTGTGTCATTAGTCTCACCTGTGTCATTAGTCTCACATGTGTCGTTAGTCTCACCTGTGTCATTAGTCTCACCTGTGTCATTAGTCTCACCTGTCGTTAGTCTCACCTGTCATTAGTCTCACCTGTGTCATTAGTCTCACCTGTCATTAGTCTCACCTGTGTCGTTAGTCTCACCTGTCATTAGTCTCACCTGTGTCATTAGTCTCACCTGTGTCATTAGTCTCACATGTGTCGTTAGTCTCACATGTGTCGTTAGTCTCACCTGTGTCATTAGTCTCACATGTGTCGTTAGTCTCACCTGTGTCCTTAGTCTCACCTGTGTCATTAGTCTCACCTGTGTCGTTAGTCTCACCTGTGTCGTTAGTCTCACCTGTGTCGTTAGTCTCACCTGTCTTGTTAGTCTCACCTGTGTCGTTAGTCTCACATGTGTCGTTAGTCTCACCTGTGTTGTTAGTCTCAACTGTCTTGTTAGTCTCACCTGTGTCATTAGTCTCACATGTGTCGTTAGTCTCACCTGTGTCCTTAGTCTCACCTGTGTCGTTAGTCTCACCTGTGTCGTTAGTCTCACCTGTCGTTAGTCTCACGTGTCATTAGTCTCACCTGTGTCATTAGTCTCACCTGTCGTTAGTCTCACCTGTCATTAGTCTCACGTGTCATTAGTCTCACCTGTGTCGTTAGTCTCACCTGTGTCGTTAGTCTCACCTGTCATTAGTCTCACCTGTCGTTAGTCTCACCTGTCATTAGTCTCACCTGTGTCATTAGTCTCACCTGTCGTTAGTCTCACCTGTCGTTAGTCTCACCTGTCATTAGTCTCACCTGTGTCATTAGTCTCACCTGTCGTTAGTCTCACCTGTCATTAGTCTCACCTGTGTCATTAGTCTCACCTGTCGTTAGTCTCACCTGTCATTAGTCTCACCTGTCATTAGTCTCTACTGTGTCCTTAGTCTCACCTGTCGTTAGTCTCACCTGTCACTAGTCTCACCTGTAATTAGTCTCACCTGTGTCATTAGTCACACCTGTCATTAGTCTCACCTGTGTCATTAGTCTCACCTGTCGTTAGTCTCACCTGTCACTAGTCTCACCTGTCGTTAGTCTCACCTGTCATTAGTCTCACCTGTCATTAGTCTCAACTGTGTCCTTAGTCTCACCTGTCGTTAGTCTCACCTGTCACTAGTCTCACCTGTCATTAGTCTCACCTGTGTCGTTAGTCTCACCTGTCATTAGTCTCACCTGTGTCATTAGTCTCACATGTGTCGTTAGTCTCACCTGTCACTAGTCTCACCTGTGTCATTAGTCTCACCTGTGTCATTAGTCTCACATGTGTCGTTAGTCTCACCTGTGTCGTTAGTCTCACCTGTCACTAGTCTCACCTGTCATTAGTCTCACCTGTGTCGTTAGTCTCACCTGTCATTAGTCTCACCTGTCTCGTTAGTCTCACCTGTGTCGTTAGTCTCACCTGTCTTGTTAGTCTCACCTGTGTCGTTAGTCTCACCTGTGTCGTTAGTCTCACCTGTGTCGTTAGTCTCACCTGTCTTGTTAGTCTCACCTGTGTCGTTAGTCTCACCTGTCTTGTTAGTCTCACCTGTGTCGTTAGTCTCACCTGTCTTGTTAGTCTCGCCTGTGTCGTTAGTCTCACCTGTCTTGTTAGTCTCACCTGTGTCGTTAGTCTCACCTGTCTTGTTAGTCTCGCCTGTGTCGTTAGTCTCACCTGTCTTGTTAGTCTCACCTGTGTCGTTAGTCTCACCTGTGTCGTTAGTCTCACCTGTGTCGTTAGTCTCACCTGTGTCGTTAGTCTCACCTGTCTTGTTAGTCTCGCCTGTGTCGTTAGTCTTACCTGTGTCGTTAGTCTCACCTGTGTCATTAGTCTCAACTGTCTTGTTAGTCTCACCTGTGTCGTTAGTCTTACCTGTCTTGTTAGTCTCACCTGTGTCGTTAGTCTCACCTGTGTCGTTAGTCTCACCTGTGTTGTTAGTCTCACCTGTCTTGTTAGTCTCACCTGTGTCATTAGTCTCACATGTGTCGTTAGTCTCACCTGTGTCCTTAGTCTCACCTGTGTCGTTAGTCTCACCTGTGTTGTTAGTCTCACCTGTCGTTAGTCTCACCTGTCATTAGTCTCACCTGTGTCATTAGTCTCACCTGTCGTTAGTCTCACCTGTCATTAGTCTCACGTGTCATTAGTCTCACCTGTGTCATTAGTTTCACCTGTCGTTAGTCTCACCTGTCATTAGTCTCACCTGTCGTTAGTCTCACCTGTCGTTAGTCTCACCTGTGTCATTAGTCTCACCTGTCATTAGTCTCACCTGTGTCATTAGTCTCACCTGTCGTTAGTCTCACCTGTCGTTAGTCTCACCTGTCATTAGTCTCACCTGTGTCGTTAGTCTCACCTGTCGTTAGTCTCACCTGTCACTAGTCTCACCTGTCATTAGTCTCTACTGTGTCCTTAGTCTCACCTGTCGTTAGTCTCACCTGTCACTAGTCTCACCTGTCATTAGTCTCACCTGTGTCATTAGTCACACCTGTCATTAGTCTCACCTGTGTCATTAGTCTCACCTGTCGTTAGTCTCACCTGTCACTAGTCTCACCTGTCGTTAGTCTCACCTGTCACTAGTCTCACCTGTCGTTAGTCTCACCTGTCGTTAGTCTCACCTGTCATTAGTCTCACCTGTGTCGTTAGTCTCACCTGTCATTAGTCTCACCTGTGTCATTAGTCTCACATGTGTCGTTAGTCTCACCTGTCACTAGTCTCACCTGTGTCATTAGTCTCACCTGTGTCATTAGTCTCACATGTGTCGTTAGTCTCACCTGTGTCGTTAGTCTCACCTGTCACTAGTCTCACCTGTCATTAGTCTCACCTGTGTCATTAGTCTCACCTGTGTCATTAGTCTCACCTGTGTTGTTAGTCTCACCTGTGTCGTTAGTCTCACCTGTGTCATTAGTCTCACCTGTGTCGTTAGTCTCACCTGTGTTGTTAGTCTCACCTGTGTCATTAGTCTCACCTGTGTCGTTAGTCTCACCTGTGTTGTTAGTCTCACCTGTCTTGTTAGTCTCGCCTGTGTCGTTAGTCTCACCTGTCTTGTTAGTCTCACCTGTGTCGTTAGTCTCACCTGTCTTGTTAGCAGTGATGGGAATAACGGCGTTATAAATAACGGCGTTACTAACGGCGTTAGTTTTTTCAGTAACGAGTAATCTAATTGATTACTCTTCCCATCATTATAACGCCGTTACCGTTACTGCCAAAAAATGCAGCGCGTTACTTTGACAGACCAACTGGATCTCTAAACCGAGTGGCAGAGATATGCCTTACTGTTCTTCCTCTCTGGTGAGTGCGGACACGAGACAATCGCATAAATGATGACGATTGGCTGAGGTAGGGAATCATTTCATGGTGAGCCAATCAGAGGTAGAGTTGGGCGGGTGTTGTTTACACAAATTCGAAAGCATGCATAGTCGGACACAGAACGACACAAGTGAGTCAATGAGAAACAGGGATGGCGAGCAGTGTTGCCAAGTCCGCTTGTTATAAGGGACTTTGGGCTTGCTTTTCTGTAAAGTCGCGGGTTGCTGGTTTTTGGGCTTGTTTTCTAAAGTGTAGTTGCTGATTTGGGCTTGCTTTGCTCCCTGTATGAACTCCTACTGATTCTCTCCCAGTTCTCCACAATAAAGCGAAACATGAACACGGTAGTTATGTTTGTCCTTTTCCAGGATCTGTCTACAACCCCGTTTCCTTGGTTACCACGCGCGCCCGATCCGGCACCCCCCCCCCACACACACGAACAACTCCACCTGACAGAGTGACGATGTCCAGGAATAAGTGGGGAAAAGAATATGATAAAGAGTGGGAGAAAGAGACTAGATTGGCTCAGTTTTGAACCAGAAAGCTAACGTTTGCTACCAAGGTTTAAAGTCAATAACTTTGTGTACTGTTAATAAACAGTAATATAATTTGTTAGTGTGTTTAATAACAACAATTTTTACGGATCCACTATATAAACATAGTTATTATAATATAATACATGACATTTGATTGGAGGCTAGTCTCACTTTGTCCCACAGCAACATTAAAATAGTTTAGATTTGTGCACACTGTTTCTGTTCATTATTGATAAGTGTCCATTTCATTATAATATTCAGATTTATTATAAATAATTGAACATGTATTTTAAGTTCTGTTAAAGAGGGGTGGAGGTGGGGTCCAAATTATTTAACACATTTGAGCATTTAAAAATTTACTTGAAAGTAACGCAATAGTTACTTTCCAAAGTAACTAGTTACTTTTATAATTTGTTACTCAGTAACTACTTAAGTTACTTTTTGGGAGAAGTAACTAGTAACTGTAACTAATTACTTTTTTAAAGTAACTTGCCCAACACTGCTTGTTAGTCTCGCCTGTGTCGTTAGTCTCACCTGTCTTGTTAGTCTCGCCTGTGTCGTTAGTCTCACCTGTGTCATTAGTCTCACCTGTGTCGTTAGTCTCACCTGTGTCGTTAGTCTCACCTGTCTTGTTAGTCTCGCCTGTGTCGTTAGTCTCACCTGTGTCATTAGTCTCACCTGTGTCGTTAGTCTCACCTGTCTTGTTAGTCTCACCTGTGTCATTAGTCTCACCTGTGTTGTTAGTCTCACCTGTGTCATTAGTCTCACCTGTGTCATTAGTCTCACCTGTGTCATTAGTCTCACCTGTGTCATTAGTCTCACCTGTGTCGTTAGTCTCACCTGTGTTGTTAGTCTCACCTGTGTTGTTAGTCTCACCTGTGTCATTAGTCTCACCTGTGTCGTTAGTCTCACCTGTGTCATTAGTCTCACCTGTGTTGTTAGTCTCACCTGTGTCATTAGTCTCACCTGTGTTGTTAGTCTCACCTGTGTCGTTAGTCTCACCTGTGTTGTTAGTCTCACCTGTGTCATTAGTCTCACCTGTGTCGTTAGTCTCACCTGTGTCGTTAGTCTCACCTGTGTCGTTAGTCTCACCTGTGTTGTTAGTCTCACCTGTGTTGTTAGTCTCACCTGTGTCGTTAGTCTCACCTGTGTCGTTAGTCTCACCTGTGTTGTTAGTCTCACCTGTGTCATTAGTCTCACCTGTGTCGTTAGTCTCACCTGTGTTGTTAGTCTCACCTGTGTTGTTAGTCTCACCTGTGTCATTAGTCTCACCTGTGTCGTTAGTCTCACCTGTGTCGTTAGTCTCACCTGTGTCGTTAGTCTCACCTGTGTCGTTAGTCTCACCTGTGTTGTTAGTCTCACCTGTGTCGTTAGTCTCACCTGTGTCGTTAGTCTCACCTGTGTCGTTAGTCTCACCTGTGTTGTTAGTCTCACCTGTGTCATTAGTCTCACCTGTGTCGTTAGTCTCACCTGTGTCGTTAGTCTCACCTGTCTTGTTAGTCTCACCTGTGTCGTTAGTCTCACCTGTGTCGTTAGTCTCACCTGTGTCGTTAGTCTCACCTGTGTTGTTAGTCTCACCTGTGTCATTAGTCTCACCTGTGTCGTTAGTCTCACCTGTGTCGTTAGTCTCACCTGTGTCGTTAGTCTCACCTGTGTTGTTAGTCTCACCTGTGTCGTTAGTCTCACCTGTGTCGTTAGTCTCACCTGTGTCGTTAGTCTCACCTGTCTTGTTAGTCTCACCTGTGTCGTTAGTCTTACCTGTCTTGTTAGTCTCGCCTGTGTCGTTAGTCTCACCTGTCTGTCAACAACATCCTGACTGAGGAATGTTTTCGACATCACTTTATGAAGAACACACCTCCAGTAGTTTCAATTCACTCGTCAGTGACTAATTACATAAATATTGGGTTTGCTCAGAATGAGTCTGTTGGTTTGAACACTTTTGACCGTTATAGAAAAAGCTTTTCCTCTCTCTGAATGGAACCTCTTTAAACTAAAGATCCATTTTAACAAGAGGCAAAAAGGCAAACAACAAATCCATGAGAAACAAGGAGCCAGGAGGAAACATATCACAGAAATCAGGTTGGAAGACGTATGAACTGACACAGAAGGTAAGGAACCATCCATCCATTGTCTATAACACTTTTCTCGTTTGGGGTCGCGGGAGGCTTGAGCCGATCCCAGTTGTCATTGGGCTAGAGGAGGGGTTACACCCTGGAGATAAAAACCGCCTGTCAATCACAGGGCTGACATGAAGAGACAGACAACCAGTCACACTCACATTCACACCTACGGGCATGTCTTTGGACTGTGGGAGGAAGCCGGAGTACCCGGAGAGAACCCACGCATGCACGGGGAGAACATGCAAACTCCACACAGAGAGGCTCCTGTCAGACGGGGATTCAAACCAGGAACCTTCTCGCTGTTAGAGCACAGGCTAAGCACTGCACCACCGTGCAGCCCGAGGGAAGGAACACTGAGACTAAATAGACACAGGGGTAATCAGAAACAGGTGAAGACAATCAAGGCAATCAACATGGAGGGAGACCAGACAAAGAGAGGAAGTGAGACAAGAGAAATAACAATGCAGGACTACACAAACATGGTTTATTGTCTTTGGTAACAGATTTTAGAAAAGAAAAGAAAATTCATCAACAAGTAACGAGAACATTCATAGAAGAGGAGTGAAAGTCATAAAGTTTACCCTCAAAAATAAACCTCAAGTAAAGTACAGATGAACAAAACATTTACTTCTTACTGTCCACCTCTCTGCAGCCATAAAAACCTTTTGCAGGCCTAAAGCTCCTGTGAGGAACGCTGGGTTTGAGTCATAGACTGTAAATCTGAATGTTTAAAGCCTGAGTGACGTCCCCCGTCTGTTCCTGCAGGGGGCGCTGGAGTCCCATCGATGGCGGTCTCCATGCTGGAAATGCTGTCTCAGCCTAACTTTCAGTCAACCTAACGACAGGCTGAGAGCTGGAGCTGAGGCGGGTTTTAAGCCTCCTCACAAACCGTTACACCGCGCCCACCTGTCAATCAGGTCAGCTACACGCCTTATTGTGAATAACTCTGTATGTATGTATGTATAACTGTATGTGACTTCCTGTGCTTCTGCAGCAAGCCTCTAGTGGACACTCCAGGAACTGCAGGATTTTGCACTTCATCATTAGTTTCACTTTTCAACAACAGAGGTTGCTGCTTGGTTTGAGTGTGTTTTGGCGCCCTCTTTGGACAAAGCAGCACGTCTTTGCTCTTAGCTGGACTTCTCTTGAACCTGCAATGTGTTTTCTGACTAAAAACTCATTTTTCTTTCTTTTAACTATCACATGTGTTGCTCATAGTGAATATTTACCGTGGATAATGTTTAAAAAGCTGTTTCCTCAGCGGGCTGTCCTCTGATATGAAACATCCCCCCTCCGACAGTTACAGTCATAAGAAATGACACTTTATAGAAATGTTCACCTTTGACTATCAAAAGTAATCTAATATATTCTGTAGCGACATATAACCTGAGAGCCCTAAAAACTAAACCCTAATAACCAATCAAATCAAAGAATAACCGTGTGCTTCTCTGTGGGAACTATAAATGATAAGAGGTGAAATGTATTTTTAGCTGCATTAGTATTTTTAGATCACATGATTAAACATAAACAGGTAAAGATGCTTTGCCATGCAGGTGAGTGTGGCTGTGCTTTTTGCGTCCTTCACAGACTGTTTTCATGAAACGCTGCTTCTCTGTGGCGATGATGAAGCTGAGAGTCTGCACAGGTGAACCATAGGAGGAAAACACGCTGACGGAGAGAAGGGGGAGGAGGAGCAGAGAGAGAGATCACACCGCCCTCTCTGCTCTGATCGATGGAGGGGGGAGGAGGAGGAGGAGCATCACAACGCCGCCTGAAGGACGCAGAGCTGCGACTCGGAACCGGGCTGAGAAAGCTAATCCAGTCGGTACCGGTCCAGTATGATGATCAAACATCCCGGATGTGGAGAAGCAGCGTCTTGTAGTCCTACGTGAGGACTGAGAGACCGTCACAGCGACGTATTTAAATGTGAAGTAGCGGAGACGCACTGGCTGGACTGGCGGTGAAGAGAGGTCGCTGACGGACTGTGCGTAATGCTGAGTGGACAGCAGTATTTTTCGCTCTATTTTCCAGCCTAGAAGGGCTATTGACAGGACCTTCGCACTTGTTCTGCAGTGCAGCTCGTTATTACAACCAGATGCTCTCCGCCGGACCGGACCCGTTCAGTTTCATGCCGTCCAACCCGACCGGAGCCGGAGCCTGAGCCGAAGGATGCAGGTTAAAAACCAGATCTGCACCGAGCGGAGCAGCACTACCGACGACCCGGAGCAGGATGACAACCAGAAGAAGACCTCGTGTTTCTCCAACATTAAGATCTTCCTGGTGTCGGAATGTGCGCTCATGCTGGCTCAGGGCACCGTGGGAGCGTATCTGGTGAGTTTCCACAGACGGACTCAGTGCTGCTCTGAAGCATCGTCGTATCTCCGCTTCTCTCGGGTAACATGGGGTTAACGCAGCGCCCTTCAAACCGGCATAGGCAGACAGACAGTGAGTAAGGACGCGCTGCCTCAGCTCATGCGGTTAATAACCATGTTATTGTGCTCACATTAGAATAATCACATTCTCCAGCAGCCGTGAAAGCGCTGCTTCCTCTGATTGATGACTTGCTGCGTATTATCCATCAGGCCTATGCACCATCTGCATGACACAAAGCGCGTCACGGCGGCCGTCGGCTCCACGTTGTTGGTGGAGAATGTGAGATGCGTACACGGAGGGTCTGCTGGAGAGCAGGTTACGAAACGCTGGTCCAGAGCTCCATCCTGCTACATAATGCAGGAGGCCTTTGACACCGGAGGATAGAGGCCTATAGATGACGTGATCCCCACAACAGAGGCGACCGCTGCTTGTGTTGTATTCACAAGAGCTTGAAATATTTGTCTCATTAAAGCGTCATTTCAGATTGATGATGATATGGAACCAGCTCCTTGTTGCAGAGTCAGGGAGCGACAAGACAAAAGAATTTCTTAACCATGAAATTCATGCACAGTCAGAGATGAAGGTGAAACTGAAGCACCTTGTAAGCATATTTATAGGCCACTGAATCAAAGTGAATCTGCAATGGGAGCTGTTCATTTATTTGTGAGCTGATCTAATCTGTCATACTTGGCCTCCTAGCTGACTGTAAATCTGTGTGAAGATGAAAGATGCCACTTAAATCAGAATCATTGTTGAGCTGATCAAAGCCGGCTCTCCTGCAGGAGTCAGCATGGTCCTGATGATGCTATAAATAATGACACATGCAGGCTTCATTTGACTCCTCATGAGGGGCACCATGTTGACAAAGTACCAAATTGAGACGCACAGGCAAGGTCAGCGAATCGACTCCACTGCTCGCAGGCTGGGAGGAGAAAGAGCAAAAAAACTTGTGTAACGATCCAGAGATACTGAACACAGACTTATCTGAACATTACAAGGTCATAAAAGCGGCATGTTAGGACCTGCCAGGTGTTTGTTGAGGACTGCAACTTGGCACGAACACAGCTGGTTTGGTTTTAATGGGTTTTGCACCCGTCACAAATTTAAAGTGCATTAGTGTTTACCTTGAACACTGCGGTGGAACTTCCTCCTTTAAAGCAACAGTCTGTAACTCCTCCTCCTTCAAACAGTCGTTTCAAAGTCGATCTAATAGAACAATAACTTCCAACATGGAGGATGGCGTCTCTCTCGTGTCCACAGAGCGCCCCGCTCGCCTGTTTTCAGCACTATGTAACTTTGTCAGCGGGCCGAGGTCATCTGGTGAGAAGTGCGTACGTCTTTACGGCACTAGTTCACACAGCAGCCTTCAGCTACAAAGCAGCCAGTTAGCCCGTCTCTGTACTGTTTGATACGACGGCTGAGGCTAAGAGGAAGAGGACGGAGACGGATGAAGCTAAGAAGAGACAAAGAGAGAGAGTGAGCGAGCAAGAAGCAGAGTGTCATGCAAATATAATTCAGAACACATTGAGACGTAACGTTAGCCTGTATCGTTAGCGGTGTCGTCGTTGTCTCATGTTTAGCAGCTTTAGCGGCTGCAGAAAGTCGTCTAACCCGAGTTATGTCTCAGGTTTGATACGAAGAAATAAATAAATCCATCTGACTCCAAGAAGTCGTCTCTGTCCTCGTCCATCTTCAAGTTAGCTTCATAAGTTTGAACCTTACAAACCTATCTCAACTAGCATGTAATAAATGAGCCTCTCCAATGTAGACATTTAGCCACGGCCTACAGTCGTCATGGTAATAGTTGTATACACATACTCTATATGCTAACAGTTAGCTAACAGCAGCCTACAGTCGTCATGGTAATAGTTGTATACACATACTCTATATGCTAACAGTTAGCTAACAGCAGCCTACAGTCGTCATGGTAATAGTTGTATACACATGCTCTATATGCTAACAGTTAGCTAACAGCAGCCTACAGTCGTCATGGTAATAGTTGTATACACATACTCTATATGCTAACAGTTAGCTAACAGCAGCCTACAGTCGTCATGGTAATAGTTGTATACACATACTCTATATGCTAACAGTTAGCTAACAATGAACTGTAGATGCTAGCGGAGTCAGATTTGATCAGTAATATTACTGAACCTCGTCGGTCGACATGGTTCTTTATCTTCTCACAACGTCTTTGTCGACTTCTCTGATTGTCAATAATGCAAGTTGTCTCATAGGGGGAGGAGCTAACAGCACTATGTGGGTCTAACGACAGTGCAGTTGCACTCAGAGACCTTCAGTTGGTGCACAACCGCACCAAACCAATATCCTAGATATTGTTGCTTTAAAAGAGCATCTCAAACCACAAAGTGAAGCTTTAGCAGATCACTTTGCAGTCAGAATGAGAGAAGCTCAGCCTGTCCTCTCCTGTGTGAAACGTTTCATCACCTTTTATCCCTCAGTTCACAGCTCGTGTTCCCCTCTTCCTTCAGCAGCATTTCTTTTACACTTAAACCCAGAAGCTAAAACAGCTGATCACCACCTGTCATCAGAGTATCATCCATGGCCTATAGATCAGATGTTAAACCTTCTGAAAGTGTTTCTCATCTGTCAGCTCCAACATGTGTGCTGCACCGGGTCCTGACAGATCTAGGTTAGTGTTTCACAGTTGAAATAATAGAGGCGTGACGGCCATCTTTCTATTTTAGAAGTGAATCACACATTGTTCATCCTTTTTTGGAAGGCAGGGGGCTAACAGTTGTCTTGTGGTTTAGATTTCTGCACAGACATCTCTGATTGTGTTTCATGACGGGCCTGTTACAGCCTGACTAGACTGAGAGGAGGGCATTGTTATCTCTTTGGAGTAACACGTGATAAACATAGCATCTGTATGACTGATAATCGTCTTCATGAATACTTGTGTAGATAATAGGATCTCCTCTGGATCCCCATCAATGTCTTTTTCTAAAGAGTTGAGTCTGCAGCTGGAGCGTTAACGATACATCTGATGAAATGTTCTGATTAAATCATTGTTCAGGAAAAAACTCATGCAATGATACTTAATGCTGCTAATATCCAACCCTGTAGCTGTTTGGATTTGTCTTTGTTTCATCCTATTGGCTGCTGCTGTGAGTATTTCACTTGAAGTTTTTAGGTTTTAGCATACCATGACGAGCTCAGATTGTGGACATTTTAAATTGCAGACAGTGGATCTATTTGCAGATATAAAGATAAAGACTATAATTACCAGGGGCGGATCCAGGGCGTTACCTGGGCTAACCCTTGAAATCAAACTGGCCAACCCAAAATTCTTAAAGCTCCCATATCCTCCATCAGTAAAAACCCTTATTTCAGCTGCTGTCTCTTCAAGGCCACCCTCCCAACGTGCTCCCTTCCCTCTGATTGGGCAGCTCCATGGAAGCCTTCCTGGTGGGGCAGAACTCTGCAGGGCTGCCAGGGGAGGGCTGCTCTCCAGATCTGGGAGAAGAGAGTCTATGTAAGAGGTTTCAGCGGCTTACGTAGAGGCTTGAAGCCGTCTGATGAAGATCTTGGTTTCATATCGGGGAACTATGGCGTGATTTACAGAACAAGCCGTTGAGCGTCCTCTGCAGACTAACCTGGGATTACTCCAACATACGTTCACCTCATGATCTGAAACTTCTCCTATGTTAAGTTTGAACATCCAGCTGTAACACTATATGAGAGTTTAAAATGGGGATCAGCAGAATAGGTCGACTTTAAATTAGGGCTGGGAATCTTTGGGTGTCTCACGATTCGATTCGACTTCGATTCTTGGGGTAACGATTCGATTCAGAATCGATTTCGATTGAAAACGATTCTGGATCGATGACTGGCTGCATGTCTTGTTGCTCTATTTGGCATTCTTCTGATTTAAAGAGCAGGGGGTGACTGATTAGCCCCCCCTTTTTTTTTTGAAAAATAAAATCGATTTTTGGAAATTATGAATCGATTTTAAATCTTAGAAGAGAAGAATCTCGATTTTTACATGAATCGATTTTTTTTACCACCTCTACTTTAAATATGAGCGGCTACTTGCCTTGTCAGAGGCAGAACTTATGTTATGCTCACATCTCTACAGAGGTTAGAGATGATTTGGACCTGATTGTAGTCCGGGCTCACATGCTGATATCTGATCATTCAGATGAAATCAAAGATCAAATGTCCTGCTGTGATACCTGAAAGCTTCTGAGGCACATTCACCTTTTAGCTTTTCACATGGGCTGTTTTCATTCATGCACCAAGGTGTGCTCCAATGATGAACTCAGTAACAAATGGAAACCAGAGTGCTCCCAGCATCTTCAATCTGGTCCCTTGTCTTCAGATTCTGCATTTTTATGAAGATGTCTGATTCATTACTTGGTGATAAACAAGACAACAAGAAAGTGTCATATTTTGTGATGTAGATAAACAGGCTGGTTGAGAAAAAGCTGAATGACTTCTCTTCATAGTCATGCTTAGATTCTCCATTAGATGGGGAGAGTTCTCCTCAAAGGAGCTCATACTGCACCTTTTGATGTGAATACATGATTCATCTCGGCACAGGTATGGTACAGGTTCAGCACAGGTATGGTACAGGTTCAGCAGGTATGGTACAGGTTCAGCAGGTATGGTACAGGTTCAGCACAGGTATGGTACAGGTTCAGCACAGGTATGGTACAGGTTCAGCAGGTATGGTACAGGTTCAGCAGGTATGGTACAGGTTCAGCACAGGTATGGTACAGGTTCAGCATAGGTATGGTACAGGTTCAGCAGGTATGGTACAGGTTCAGCAGGTATGGTACAGGTTCAGCACAGGTATGGTACAGGTTCAGCACAGGTATGGTACAGGTTCAGCAGGTATGGTACAGGTTCAGCAGGTATGGTACAGGTTCAGCACAGGTATGGTACAGGTTCAGCACAGGTATGGTACAGGTTCAGCAGGTATGGTACAGGTTCAGCACAGGTATGGTACAGGTTCAGCAGGTATGGTACAGGTTCAGCAGGTATGGTACAGGTTCAGCACAGGTATGGTACAGGTTCAGCACAGGTATGGTACAGGTTCAGCAGGTATGGTACAGGTTCAGCACAGGTATGGTACAGGTTCAGCACAGGTATGGTACAGGTTCAGCACAGGTATGGTACAGGTTCAGCACAGGTATGGTACAGGTTCAGCACAGGTATGGTACAGGTTCAGCACAGGTATGGTACAGGTTCAGCAGGTATGGTACAGGTTCAGCACAGGTATGGTACAGGTTCAGCACAGGTATGGTACAGGTTCAGCAGGTATGGTACAGGTTCAGCAGGTATGGTACAGGTTCAGCACAGGTATGGTACAGGTTCAGCAGGTATGGTACAGGTTCAGCACAGGTATGGTACAGGTTCAGCACAGGTATGGTACAGGTTCAGCAGGTATGGTACAGGTTCAGCAGGTATGGTACAGGTTCAGCAGGTATGGTACAGGTTCAGCACAGGTATGGTACAGGTTCAGCACAGGTATGGTACAGGTTCAGCACAGGTATGGTACAGGTTCAGCAGGTATGGTACAGGTTCAGCAGGTATGGTACAGGTTCAGCACAGGTATGGTACAGGTTCAGCATAGATATGGTACAGGTTCAGCAGGTATGGTACAGGTTCAGCATAGGTATGGTACAGGTTCAGCAGGTATGGTACAGGTTCAGCATAGGTATGGTACAGGTTCAGCACAGGTATGGTACAGGTTCAGCAGGTATGGTACAGGTTCAGCACAGGTATGGTACAGGTTCAGCAGGTATGGTACAGGTTCAGCATAGGTATGGTACAGGTTCAGCACAGGTATGGTACAGGTTCAGCAGGTATGGTACAGGTTCAGCACAGGTATGGTACAGGTTCAGCAGGTATGGTACAGGTTCAGCATAGGTATGGTACAGGTTCAGCAGGTATGGTACAGGTTCAGCACAGGTATGGTACAGGTTCAGCACAGGTATGGTACAGGTTCAGCACAGGTATGGTACAGGTTCAGCACAGGTATGGTACAGGTTCAGCAGGTATGGTACAGGTTCAGCACAGGTATGGTACAGGTTCAGCAGGTATGGTACAGGTTCAGCACAAGTATGGTACAGGTTCAGCACAGGTATGGTACAGGTTCAGCATAGGTATGGTACAGGTTCAGCACAGGTATGGTACAGGTTCAGCAGGTATGGTACAGGTTCAGCATAGGTATGGTACAGGTTCAGCACAGGTATGGTACAGGTTCAGCACAGGTATGGTACAGGTTCAGCACAGGTATGGTACAGGTTCAGCAGGTATGGTACAGGTTCAGCACAGGTATGGTACAGGTTCAGCACAGGTATGGTACAGGTTCAGCACAGGTATGGTACAGGTTCAGCACAGGTATGGTACAGGTTCAGCACAGGTATGGTACAGGTTCAGCACAGGTATGGTACAGGTTCAGCACAGGTATGGTACAGGTTCAGCAGGTATGGTACAGGTTCAGCAGGTATGGTACAGGTTCAGCACAGGTATGGTACAGGTTCAGCATAGGTATGGTACAGGTTCAGCAGGTATGGTACAGGTTCAGCATAGGTATGGTACAGGTTCAGCAGGTATGGTACAGGTTCAGCATAGGTATGGTACAGGTTCAGCACAGGTATGGTACAGGTTCAGCAGGTATGGTACAGGTTCAGCACAGGTATGGTACAGGTTCAGCAGGTATGGTACAGGTTCAGCATAGGTATGGTACAGGTTCAGCAGGTATGGTACAGGTTCAGCACAGGTATGGTACAGGTTCAGCACAGGTATGGTACAGGTTCAGCACAGGTATGGTACAGGTTCAGCACAGGTATGGTACAGGTTCAGCAGGTATGGTACAGGTTCAGCACAAGTATGGTACAGGTTCAGCACAGGTATGGTACAGGTTCAGCATAGGTATGGTACAGGTTCAGCACAGGTATGGTACAGGTTCAGCAGGTATGGTACAGGTTCAGCATAGGTATGGTACAGGTTCAGCACAGGTATGGTACAGGTTCAGCACAGGTATGGTACAGGTTCAGCACAGGTATGGTACAGGTTCAGCACAGGTTTGGCACAAGCAACCAGTTCAGCGCTCACTCACTCACATCCAGGACACAGCTGCTGCGATGTGTTTGTGTCCGTCTCGTAATTAGAACAGCTGTGTGAGGTTTCTTGCCTGAAGCCACACACATGCACACGTCCCTTTTCCCCAGGTTGGCATCAGGACAGCCTCAGGCTTGTTTTTAAGGAGGGGGAGTGGAGAGGAAGATGATGAAAGCAGCTCACTCTGCAGCAGCAGCAGCAGCAGCAGCAGCTCTGTGTGACATCAACAGGTAGCAGATGGATGATCCTACATGTTTTTAATGAATAACAGCAAAAGCTCTTGTCCTGCGTTATTCTTTCACACAACAAAAGGGAACAGAAAATGTGTGTGCGTTGGATGTTTGATACAACAGCAGAGAAATCTGTGAAATAGCAACATCTATAGTGATATGAAAAACTAGCTTAATGATCAGACCTGCATGATATCAGAAACATTTACCATGTGTGGGTACTTTGTTCCAATGAAATGAAGAACAGTTAATAAAAAAATACTAAAGAGTGCATAATATCCATAACTCAGTTTATATGTCGACTTGCTGCAGGTAGTACACAATGGTTGTGTTTGCAATATGTCCCTCCTGAGGCCAAACCAGTTTTAAAGGAGCGATATCTCTGACACACAGGGTCTGATTTACTAAAGGTGTGTGTGTCTTTAAACGTGTGCAAACTTGATACCACCAGCAGTAAATGTGCTATCTGATGTACTAACAGCGTGCAGTGAGGATTGCGTCTTTCATATGAGCAGAACAACACGCATTGTCCATTTAGCACGTTTGCCTTCATGAATATGTAATATGGAGCGTTTCTGTCCGAGTGTGTAAAATACTGGGAGGAGAAAATGTAAAGAAGTGAAGTTAGTACACGCATTGTGATTTACCAAGCCTGGTGAAAACTGTGGTGATTGTGACGGTGTCTGAATTTAACACGTTTGAAAGGAAGGTGCTAATCCAGGAGCCCAGTGTTACACACAACAGGCTGCAGTTAGGAGGAGACATAGGCTCAATAAAAGAAGAAGATCACTGCCCCCCCCACACGTGTTAACATGTTTATAATGACAGAAAATAAATTATGTTGATTCAATAATAGTGAACAAAGAGAAACACCATGATTAAACTAATATAACTGAACATTCACAGCCTCTGCATTCTAAAGAATTTACACATTGACATTTATGTCTTCCTATTTCCCTCTTCTCACCAACATTACATTTTAAACTGGGCATTTCCTTTTTCTCGGGTTGCGCGTCTCTCCATGTCGCCCCCTCCGGTGCGCTCCTCTCCCTATCGCGCTCGTCTCCTCCCTCTACAGCCCCCTGCTGCTACGCTGTAGGCACTTGGATTGGGGGACCTCACCACTGCTTGTACCCCCGTCTTCGATACCTCTTGCCAGGTCATTTATGTCCGATCAGACACAGCGCTGGTCAGCAGTCTGGTGCGCAACAATAGCCCGAGGGGCGCGCCTGAGCGCCGGTGCCACAGAGGACACAGCTCGCACCTCCTGCGCAATGTATGACAATTCATTCAAAAGATGGAGGGAAGAAAAGAGAGGCCCTGTTTAATGCCGAGGTTTTCTTATAAGCCAAATGTTCTTTTTGTTATATTCAGATGTATCTGCTATAACTCTAAAATACTGTACGTTCATTTGCCTCTCCCACTAATACCTATTTTGCGCTTGCAGTCATCCTGCTTTCCGTCCAAACTCTCCGTGACGTAACCCAGTAGAACACGCAAAAGCCTGACTTAAATACTACCGCCTCCTCAAGGTTTGCACCCGTTATCATTCACGCACATTTTCTTAGTAGATCACCCGCAAAACGCCCACAAACCAAACGTGCAATTCTATGATGTGAACACGCAATTTAGTATCAACATCAGAGAGCTGTCTCCCCCCCCCCCCTCCTCTCTAGAGTGGATGCTCACGCAGGTCACCATGTGGTGGACACTGAAGCTTCAGTGTTTATCCAGCTCTGCATCGGTCTGTAAACCTTTCTGCGTTCTAACCTCTCTCCATTTTTCAAAAGCATCTCCAATATTGATCCTAGTTTGAGCACGTTTCTGCTCGTGGAGCTTATTAGAAACATGCAGAGGCTTTTTAGGTAGGGTACAATCACTTCTATCTGAACCAGTTCTCTTGCCCGCTTCCATCGCTGCAACACCTGTTGGTTTGACCTGATAACTGCTCTCATATCTGGCAAACCCAGGGGCGTCCAGAACGGTTGTTCTTTTTATGTCACAAGGAGGACATGAATGTAGCAGAGTTTCTCTTAAATCCATTTTGTAGTGGGGTTTGAAAAGAAGAAGAATGTTACCGTTCAGTGGCTCCCAAGAAACCCTAGAGCAGGACTCAGTACGGGATCAACAAGTAGATCCAGGCAGGCAAACAGAGATAAAGGGATCAGGCTGAGGCAAATCCAAAAATACAAGCTGGGTCAAAAACTAGATCAAGAAATAGAGTATGAAACACAAAAACAATCAGGAAGAGGGCTATTGAAAGTAAAGTGGTTTAATGTGCAGGGAGCTAATCAGGATGAGGAGAACCTACAGGCAGACAGGTGGGAGGGGCTGAAACCACAGGAGAGTTAGATCAGCGTATACTCAACCAAAACTAAACACCAGAATGATGAAATAAGACACGGACAGGCACTTCTGCTGTGCAGCTGTGACTACGAGGCAGAAAGACTTCTGTGTGCTGACGTACCTGATTTATACTGGACCTCAAAGGAGGGATGGTTTGAAAGAATTCAGTGAGGATTAAGACTCTTCTTCTTTTGAGGCGGCTGTGGCTCAGTGGTAGAGTCAGAAGGTCGGGAGTTCGATCCAGCTCCTGCAGCCACATGTCGAAAACCTCCATAAGATTTTCAACACATGTCAATATGTCTGCAGATTGCACATGTCCAATATTGATGAGAACCTCAAAAGAATCCTTACTGTCCCTTTCAAAAATTTACTCTGTCTCCTTCTTTGCCAGGTAAGCGTCCTGACCACTCTGGAGAGACGCTTCAACCTCCAGAGTGCCGATGTGGGCGTCATCGCCAGCAGCTTCGAAATCGGCAACCTGGCCCTCATCCTGTTTGTCAGCTACTTTGGCGCCAAGGCCCACAGACCGCGCCTGATTGGCTGTGGAGGGATCGTCATGGCGTTGGGGGCTCTGCTGTCGGCCCTGCCGGAGTTCCTGACTCATCAATATGAGTATGAGGCAGGGGACTCGTGGCACGCCGAGGACGGCAGGGATGTTTGCTCGAACATCACCAGGTCAGAGAACAGAGACTCTGGGTTTAAATGTGGCAACAGAGCCAACACCAACATGATGTACCTCCTGCTGATTGGAGCCCAGGTTCTGCTGGGCATCGGAGCTACACCTGTCCAGCCTCTGGGAGTGTCCTACATTGACGACCATGTGCACAGGAAGGACTCCTCGCTGTATATAGGTAAGAAACACTGAGCTACTGTACTGTCTGTCAATGCTGACTAAGAGAACCGTTGTTTTATAATCCCTGTGTGACGGTTCATCTCCTGTTGGTTTAAAGCTCGGTAGAACACAAAGGAAGACACAGAAATGGATGTTATATATTGCAGGTGAATCTGCTCAAAGTATTTCTGATTCTTAAAGGTGGAGTCAGTAGAAATGTAAGTCACAGTTTGTAAACCCAACATTCAAACGTGGCCCCTCCTCCTGGGCTCATCGCCCCCTGAAGCTCTCACTCCCTGCAGGACGTAGTGTTCACGTTTACTGCTTGTAGCTACACTGCAAGCTAGTGCACGCTAGCACAAGCTAACCGCCGGTGTTTGTCACCTGCCTGTGCAACAGGAAGCAGACCAACTCCACGTCCACGGGTAAAAGACAACACAAGGTTCACCCTCGTTTGAGATCGAGCTTTATACATATTTTTTAGGAATAAGCTGCTGACTTTATTCTGTTTTTACAAATTTACTTCTGTAATGTTCGAGAACATTCCCGGAGAGCCTGAAATCTCCCTGAGTTGCTCTTTCACATGTGTCCCTCAGAGACGGAGGAGGGGCGGGTCTCAGTAAAAAAGGATGCTGCTGAAGATGAACGCTTTTTCCTTTATGTCAATGCTTTGTATAGTTTGTCATATAAAAAAAGAGAAATACATGATGCAAGCATAAAACATAATGAAGCTGTGTCAATACATGCACGGAGATGGAACAGGTTTCACACAGGTTGCAGAATGCTGCGTTCACACATCGGCTCACCCTCACGTCTTGTGGACATTTTACCAAGGAGCTGTTAGGAAAAAGTCCAGATAAGTCAGAGTGGAAAATGTGGCTGCTCAAGCCTAAAATCTTCTCTGCGTGCATGAAAAGGCGATCAGACTCTCCTGCACAGCATCTTTATTCAGTCTTAAATATCCACACTTGCTTTCCAAGATGCTTAAAGGAGTTGTTCCTTTCAGTATCAGGATCAGAAATATTTTGACCCCTTGTGTTGGGCAGGGGGAAGAAGGTGGGGGCTCGTGTACTAGCCTTAGAACACCCACACTGTTCAACAGTTTGAACATGTCTTTGACAATGTGCAGTCGAGCTCAACCAGCCAGTAAGGAAGGTGAGGTTTTTATGACCACGTCTGCAGTTCTTCAGCACAAATCAATCAAACCCTGATTCTGACCCCGCTGACCTGCTTGGCATAAATCTATCATTGTGTTGTGACCTCTGTCAGGGGTCACTGACAGGACAGCTGACCTCTGATATGTAGCTATTTGCAGGGAATTGTGTTTTTAGCCTGAGGACGCACTCACATTAGGCGGTCCGTACCGTGCCTGAGCACATTTGACCCCCAAAGTCCAGTTCGTTTGACTAGTGTGAGTGCTCCATACACTTCCTTGGCCCTGGCACGCTTGGAAGAGGTGTGCTTCAGCACGGTACAGTTCATGCACGAGGACATGCAGGTGGGTACACGACGTGGACAGCCTTCATTCAGGAGAAATCCCGGAGTGTTCTGACTGTATCTGACTAACATGACTCACAATAAGACACACAGTCAGTAAAGTTGAATCATGTTCTCTGTGTTGTTCTCTGATGTGCGGACACCAACTCGTCCCCATGTCCCTTTTTCGTACGAGTCTGCCTGTCTTGTAAACTAAGCTCACTTCATGACCACATAAAGCCATGCATCTGTTGTACTACGACGTTATGTACAGAGGTAACCGCGCTCAGGCCCGGTTAGTCCTGGAGCAGAGTGAGTGCAGGCCAGCGGGGGAATGGAGGGGGGCTAAACGTGCTTCAGCACGGTACGGGGCAACTTTGCTAGTGTGAGCGGCCCCCAGACTCCAGAGTGGAGAGAATTAAATATCATATGAACTGATATTAAAGAGTGAATAAAGATCTAAAACCAGTCCTACAGCAACATGGAGCACTGGCTTCACTCTTCATGTCGGAGCGTTTGACCGACGTAAACCACTTTACTGGAGGTGATGAGAATCAAAGACTAATGGCCAAATAAAAGGAGTGTAATCAGGATATCTCTCAGAGTACATGAGGTTAATATGTTGGCAGAATGGAAACATGACTGTGACGTTAATTATCCAGATTTGAACTCAACGACCGACTCTCTTTAATGAACTAAGAGGCTCCTTTAAAAGTTAGATGTTATATTTCATAAAACCAGCGGATCTTATCGAGACCTGAACGTGTCAGGGGGCAGAAAAGAAGTGTTCAAATAGGAGAGTACTGAGAGACACAGAACATCAGCTGTTTAAAGGATGGTGATAATGAGAAAACACACTTACAGCCGGCGGGGGAGGTGAAATGTGAAAATAGTTTCGTCACGTCATCATGGCCTCTTAAAAACTCACATCTACTGACTTTGTACAAAACACATGTTTTTGTTGTTTTTTGATAATACCGCTTTACTTCAACCTCAGCTAATTATGAACTTCATTAACCGATGAACTGATATCGAAGTTAACGTCCTTGTTAACGGTTAACTGTGCCCACCTCAGGTTACCTTTCCTCTCGTCTCCAGACATGAAGTGTGTAACCCAGTGTTCATGTTTGGGCCTCGCTCCTTTTGCTTTGTTCTGCTGAGTCTCAGGTTTCAGTTGTACAATGACAGGGGTGTGAGGGGAGAGAGAGGAGTGAGGGGTGTGAGGGGAGAGAGAGGAGTGAGGGGTGTGAGGTGACTGACCGGTGTTAGGGGGGTGAGAGGGTACTGAGGAGAGGGAGGGGTGTAAGCGGGGAGAGGGGGGTGAGGGGAGAGAGAGGAGTGAGGGGTGTGAGGGGAGAGAGAGGAGTGAGGGGTGTGAGGGGAGAGAGAGGAGTGAGGGGTGTGAGGGGAGAGAGAGGAGTGAGGGGTGTGAGGGGAGAGAGAGGAGTGAGGGGTGTGAGGGGAGAGAGAGGAGTGAGGGGTGTGAGGTGACTGACCGGTGTGAGGGGGGTGAGGGGGTACTGAGGAGAGGGAGGGGTGTAAGCGGGGAGAGTGGTGTGAGGAGAGAGAGAGGAGTGAGGGGTGTGAAAAGGGGTGAGGGGTGAGAGGAGAGTGGTGTGAGAAGAGAGAGAGAGGAGTGAGGGGTGTGAAAAGGAGTGAGGGGTGAGAGGAGAGTGGTGTGAGAAGAGAGAGAGAGGAGTGAGGGGTGTGAAAAGGAGTGAGGGGTGAGAGGAGAGTGGTGTGAGGAGAGAGAGAGGAGTGAGGGGTGTGAAAAGGAGTGAGGGGTGAGAGGAGAGTGGTGTGAGGAGAGAGAGAGGAGTGAGGGGTGTGAAAAGGAGTGAGGGGTGAGAGGAGAGTGGTGTGAGGAGAGAGAGAGGAGTGAGGGGTGTGAAAAGGGGTGAGGGGTGAGAGGAGAGTGGTGTGAGGAGAGAGAGAGGAGTGAGGGGTGTGAAAAGGAGTGAGGGGTGAGAGGAGAGTGGTGTGAGGAGAGAGAGAGGAGTGAGGGGTGTGAAAAGGAGTGAGGGGTGAGAGGAGAGTGGTGTGAGGAGAGAGAGAGGAGTGAGGGGTGTGAAAAGGAGTGAGGGGTGAGAGGAGAGTGGTGTGAGGAGAGAGAGAGGAGTGAGGGGTGTGAAAAGGAGTGAGGGGTGAGAGGAGAGTGGTATGAGGAGAGAGAGAGGAGTGAGGGGTGTGAAAAGGAGTGAGGGGTGAGAGGAGAGTGGTGTGAGGAGAGAGAGAGGAGTGAGGGGTGTGAAAAGGGGTGAGGGGTGAGAGGAGAGTGGTGTGAGGAGAGAGAGAGGAGTGAGGGGTGTGAAAAGGAGTGAGGGGTGAGAGGAGAGTGGTGTGAGGAGAGAGAGAGGAGTGAGGGGTGTGAAAAGGAGTGAGGGGTGAGAGGAGAGTGGTGTGAGGAGAGAGAGAGGAGTGAGGGGTGTGAAAAGGAGTGAGGGGTGAGGGGAGAGTGGTGTGAGGAGAGAGAGAGGAGTGAGGGGTGTGAAAAGGGGTGAGAGGGTGAGAGGAGAGTGGTGTGAGGAGAGAGAGAGGAGTGAGGGGTGTGAAAAGGGGTGAGAGGGTGAGAGGAGAGGGGTGTGAGGAGAGAGAGAGGAGTGAGGGGTGTGAAAAGGAGTGAGGGGTGAGAGGAGAGTGGTGTGAGGAGAGAGAGAGGAGTGAGGGGTGTGAAAAGGAGTGAGGGGTGAGAGGAGAGTGGTGTGAGGAGAGAGAGAGGAGTGAGGGGTGTGAAAAGGGGTGAGAGGGTAGTGAGGGGTGTAGGCGGGGAGAGGGGGGTGAGAGGGTACTGAGGAGAGGGAGGGGTGTGAGCAGAGTGGGCTGTGTGGGGGGGTTGAAGGGGGAGCCTGAGTCCATGCATACTGGTGACATTTAAAACCCTGTGATGATGTCACCACGCTGTAGCGCCCGTGCAGTATGTAACAAATTAAAACACTGATCTGGACCCTCCCCCTTCGTCTCCCTGCTTCCTGTTGATGAGTTGAAGGGGCTCGTTCAGGAAACGTGACTGCGTGTTTGTTTGAGCCCTTTGTTCCTAACTTCAGATAATGTTCTTCGTCCAGCACCAGGCGGCCACACTTACAGAAGAAAGCAAAGGGTCGACCAAAGTTACCACGGCAACAGTACAGAGACACACACTGAGGCGACAGTATGTGCCCGTCCTGTTCCACTGGCGCTCAGAGAGTAGCATGGCTCCATGGAGGGGGGGGGGGGATTTATTACTAAGGAATAAAGATTAAACCAATATATATTTTTATACTCTCAAACCATGACTAAGTCAGATAATCTGGAGTCACTAAAGATTAGTCTCAAAGTATACCCAGGTGGTACTGTAGTGGAAACGACTGCAGTTCCTTGAGTGTCCACTTGAGGCAGAAGCCGAGGAATCCTCCATTTTTACAGCAGAAATGAACATGTGTTCCTGAACCAAGTTTTAAAAACTATATTAAAACGAGAGGACTCTAAAGCCGTTTGCACATCTGCGCTCCTGAAAATATCTAGATCATTTCAGGAGGACTGCTCCTGAAATCCTCCTGACCTGGTTGTTCACACATGCACCTCACAGCAGGAGACTATCCCTGTCAGACAGGAGGGGGGGGCGGGGTCTCCTGAGGTAAGACATGGCGTAAAAAAAACACATGGAAGTAGCGTATGAATCAACATTATGCTAACAAACATGTAGGTCAGTGGAAGCAGCAGAGTCCTCTATACGACTCTATAATGAGAATATGTGTCTTTCTATCAATGCTACGTGTAGTTGAACAGAATCTCAATCTGAACTAAAGAGTGGAGAAGAACATACTGGAGAACAGGAAACAGAATGCAGCAGGTTCATTAGAGCACGGAGATCGTAGAGGTGGCGTGCAGACAGTCTATGGTCGTGCAGCGATCACAGGGAATAAACGTCACCACCCCCTCCCACTCGCTCGAGGTGAATTCTCCTGATTATATCCTGCTGCGTTCTCACATCAGCTCACTCTGACTTTCTGCAGAATAAATACGAGGAGGCTGGAGGAGAAACTCCGGGTGAAGAGAGAAACATTCAGCTGTTTGTGTTCACACATGCAGCTCCTCGGGCAAATATCGGGAGTTTGTCAGGAGATTTCTGCAAGTGAGAAAGCACTATAACGCGTTACTTCTCTCAGTGGGTAACGCTATGATGTAACAACTTAGTAACATTACCCAACACTGGTCCTCTCAGTTCACACAGAAGTGCACATTTTTCAGCTGCACATGGCGTTCAGTTTTTATATGAAATTAAATCACCAACATATTGAACCTTGAGAGCCTTTTTGTTTTATTCTGAAAGCTTTTTATCCGTTTGCTTTAGGGGAAAATCAACAAACATTATCGTTGGCTAACATTTGTCCAGTTGCTCTAAATCTGGAGGCTTCTGTGCACGTCCTCTGCGGCTCTTGTTGGCCCTTCTCGTGTTTCAGTGCAGACCTCTCGCAGTGTGAGGAGGCCTGCGGTTTGTTCTGTACAGGCTTTGATCTGTACAGTCTCTGCCAGCAGCACTCAGAGCAGAGGAGACAAGGAGGGAGGGAGGGAGGGAGGGAGGAGAGGAAGGAGGGAGGAGGGTAAACAAGGCGAGCACAGCACCCAACAACTCACCCTTACCCCCCGCCTGGCTACAGGCCAACTCACAGCAGCTGTCTGATGCTACACCTCATATTTCTGTGAAAGAAAACGGGATCCTGGGTGCATCCTGCATGCCTACACAATCAGTCAGTAGACAGTCCCTCCTCTCCGTGCTGTATCCTGTTAGTACCTACTGTTCAGTAGACAGCACAGTAAGCAGATATTAGTTCCTACTTGTTTGATCCATTCAGTGTGGAAGTGACGTCATTTGCGTTACCCGAACCGGACGCCTTCCTTCTCCGTTCGTGAGATGAATAAAGGATTATCTTATCCATCCTGGGTTTTTAAGAGTAATGCACATATACAGTCAGTAAATAACAACAACATCACAATGTGAATCAAGTAAAGACAGATGAAATAATAAGATACAGTACATAGAGGAGAGAAGAAGAGACAGAAACATAGAGAATCTAAAGGTAAATAAAGACGCAGACATAAATGTGTAAATCATTCTTTAAATAGAGGGGGAAAGGTTTTATCATCATGCACACATTTGTTACATGTTTGTTCATTAAAGGAGATTTTAGAAGAGGACTTTAACTCGAGATTAAACATTCAATTAATCCATGCTCCTTTGTTTTCATTTGGAGGATCACGTGAAGTCACGTTTTACGCTTAATTTCACACTGCATTGTGGGTAAAATACAATTCATTTCCTGAAAGGACGCATCCGATCCATACTGCATAAAACCAGGAAGTTAGTATCCATACTGAAATGTTCAGTCTACTGAAGTGGACCCAAAACATGACCACTGAATGACCACGAGGGTTCAGTCTACTGAACGACCACGAGGGTTCAGACTACTGAACGACCGCGAGGGTTCAGACTACTGAACGACCACGAGGGTTCAGTCTACTGAACGACCACGAGGGTTCAGACTACTGAACGACCACGAGGGTTCAGACTACTGAACGACCACGAGGGTTCAGACTACTGAACGACCACGAGGGTTCAGTCTACTGAACGACCACGAGGGTTCAGACCACTGAACGACCACGAGGGTTCAGACTACTGAACGACCACGAGGGTTCAGTCTACTGAACGACCACGAGAGTTCAGTCTACTGAACGACCACGAGGGTTCAGACTACTGGACGACCACGAGGGTTCAGACTACTGAACGACCACGAGGGTTCAGTCTACTGAACGACCACGAGGGTTCAGTCTACTGAATGACCACGAGGGTTCAGTCTACTGAATGACCACGAGGGTTCAGTCTACTGAATGACCACGAGGGTTCAGTCTACTGAACGACCACGAGGGTTCAGTCTACTGAACGACCACGAGGGTTCAGACTACTGAATGACCACGAGGGTTCAGTCTACTGAACGACCACGAGAGTTCAGTCTACTGAACGACCACGAGGGTTCAGTCTACTGAACGACCACGAGGGTTCAGACTACTGAACGACCACGAGAGTTCAGACTACTGAACGACCACGAGAGTTCAGACTACTGAACGACCACGAGAGTTCAGTCTACTGAACGACCACGAGGGTTCAGTCTACTGAACGACCACGAGGGTTCAGACTACTGAACGACCACGAGGGTTCAGTCTACTGAACGACCACGAGAGTTCAGACTACTGAATGACCACGAGAGTTCAGTCTACTGAACGACCACGAGAGTTCAGACTACTGAATGACCACGAGGGTTCAGTCTACTGAAACTCCCTACTGAAAAGTCCGCACTGCTTAATGAACGGTGGCTATTTGGAAAAGGCCCCTGTGTCATGTATACACCTTACCCTGGTTTCTGACAACTGACGACTACCTGCACAGGCGTGTCCTCAGCCAAGTGACCTATCAGCAAAACAAACATGGAGGCAGCAACGAGAGCGCCTGACTTCTGGAGCGACAATGACACTCAGTTCTGTCTTTAAGTGATGAAATAATTCAATATTATTGGATGTTTAGACGAGAGAAAACATCGACAGGCTGACCTTTTTAAGTCTGTGGTGAACAGTTTACAGGACGCCGTTTCACCAACACGTACCGTGAAACAAACATCCAAACAACAGACGTGTTGTAAACAAATAAACATCACTGAAGATGATCAGAACCTGACACTGCCTTCATTCACCAAGGGACCGAACTGCAGTTTTCTTTTAGATAAATGTGCATCCATTTTCTTGGAGAGTGAAATAGGTGCCCCCCCCCGTTTTCTGTCCTGACTCGCTGCACCTCGGCCTGCTCGTCCATTAGGGACTCTTTGTGTCATAACATCCCCCGAGCTTCTTCTTCTGACACTTACAGATTGTCCATTATTCTCTTCTCTACACCACCCCCTCTCTGTTATCCATTTTTTGACAATCCAGGCATATTGATTGCCATGGTTACCTCCTACAATGTGACTGCTGGGTCGTCTGTTGTGCCTCTGTAATTGCATGGCGCCGAGTCTTTACAGAGTATAGCCTGCATGTGTTATTCACTGTGTTGTGCGGCTTCGTTTCACAATGTTTGAGAGTGTGACGTGTGAACACACTTTGTAAGAAAACCTCCTGAATAATGCAACGTGACAGAAAAGCAGTTTGGAGACGTTTAGCAAACATCTAACCAAATACTGAAATATTCAAGCTGCAGCTCTCCACAGGCTGGACCATAGAGGGACCACATGTTCACCCCACATGGATCAATACTGAGACTGAGGACAGGGGGAATACAACTCCCATCATGCTCCTGTCATGTATCTGTTCTGTGTCAGTACTGCGTTCTGTTCTTCACTGTGTGTGTTTCTACTGTATGTGCGTTACCGTCCTCCCAGCCGTTAATACAAAACAAAAGCCCATTTTCACACGAGCACTCCGGAACATTTCAGGAACATTTCAGGAACATTTCAGGAACATTTCAGTACAGTCTGTCCCTGCCATGTGACTCACAGGGGGGTGTGCAGAGTGGCAGTAAATAGATTATACAGGCTGCTCCTGTACTCATTGGTCAAGTAGGGTTTCACTATAGACCAGTAGCCTTCTTCTAAAAGTTCGGGGCGCGCATCGGGCCTGGGGTAAATGCAGTGTGCAGTGTACACACTGTGCACTCTGTACCCCTCCCGAACACATCGCAGGTCTGAAATCCTCAGCAGGTGACCAGAGAGAGAGAAACAGCGACATGTCCGCAGTTTAGTCTCTATGAATGCATTTGTTTCAGTGCAACCTCTTCTTTCTGTGCAGTTGTTTGCTGCAGATGTGATTCTGCTCTTTCTTGGTTTTGCTGCATCTTATAAAGCCTCCCCATACAGTGCTCACCTTTTGTGATAGTTTTGTTATGTTGCAAGGCGCCACAAAGACTCAGTTAACACAGAAAAAAGGAGAAGGGAAAATCGTACGTATTGTTTACAGGTCTGTGCACATGGATTTCTAATATGTGCGCACAGATTTGTAAACCGGGCACATATATTTGCATTAGAAAGTCAAATGTCAAAATCGAAATGTACAGAGTTGTGAAGTGGTCCATGTTTTCACAGCTAAGGTCAACCAGAAGAAGGTCCAATAGTGACGAGCTGAAAGGGGGCAAATCGCCATCTACTGTAGAACTCGGTCCTCCCCCAGTGTTTGTTTACTGGGTCAGGACATTAGTCCAGATAAATGGACTAATTGTGCTGTAACTGTAGCTCGCCTTAACTGCGCATGGAAACGTGTGTTCACGTGTTCACAGCTCCTCCTGGGCGAGCTAAATGTTTTCAAGGCCAAATGAGATAAATACCTCCTCAAACAGGTTGACCTTTAACATTTCTTCAGAGTGGCTAAAAGCACTTTGAAGGAAAGCTATCGTCATCAGATACCTGATCTACTGTTGGTGTGAAAGGAGCCGCAGCTAAACTTCCTTCAGCATCCACAAAACCAAACCTAAAGAAGGAACCAAACAAAGGGGACCATCCATTACTACAAGTCCAGAAAGTTCATTCATGGTGGTGCTACAGGACCCCCCCAGTTAATCAGATGGATCTCCTGGGAATGAAGTCTTGATATATTTCATAGAGGACTAAAGAGTCCCACTGACTGTCAGACTCAGTCGTCCTGAAACTGAAGTCGTTTAGTTTTTTCACACAGTTTTTTTTTGTGTGGGCACCAAGACCGAATCTGTTGAGGTGAAAGTCACGGTGTTTCTGTGGTTATTTCATGTTTTAAATCTCGACCTGTGGCGTTGGTGATCAAAGGTTACAGTCGTGGTTGGAGGAGAAAATGGCTTCCTGCAGAGAACAGACCTGCTCCTGAGCTACAGTTTAATGTCCTGCCAAACTGTAATTGGATTATTGATTGCTGTCTACCACTTGACTGATGTCACAGGCAAAGCCCCCCCCCCCCCTATTTGTTGACAGGAGAGCAGCTATTCAGATAGAGTGTAAATATTTTTCGACTTTAGAGTTAGAAGCTTTGCACAGGAGCATTCATGTTCAACCAGCACGACTGATGATGACAGTTTGTGCAGACCTTGATGGTGCCATCATTACCGTCACATGAACGCGATGGCTCAATGGTTTGAAGTCAAATGTTGTAACTGTTTGATTGTGTCTCATTTGTTCTTTCAATGATAAACTGAGAAACCTGTTGATCCCTTACATTTTACTGCAGCGCCAACATCAGGCCAACATTGGATTTGGTACATTTCTAATTGGGCCAAGTCATAGCTTTCATAGCCAAGTCAGACCCTTTAGCTAACGATAGTATCCCTGTCAGCGGTCAGTGTAGACGAGACGCAGAGTCAGACTAGTGCAAACTCCGGTTATATTGCTGAAGCTGGTTCTTTGGTTCCTCACAACACCTCCCTCTGACTGTTAACGATGCATGTTGTCTGTGATGGGGAGGCAAAACAGCACTGTGTGTTTTACCACAGTGCAGTTGCACTCAGAGCCCTTCGGTGGGCGCCAAATTCCTACGTATTGTGCTTTAAAGCAGCTGTGAGGATCTTTGGGTTTGTGTATAATTTGGCGACTTCATGCACAACGCTGTGTCCAGGGTCCGAAATTAACACCCGCCAAGCGCCAAATGCGGGTAGATTCTCCGTTTGGCGAGTACATTTCAGAGGGTTATCCGCCACAGGGCGGGTAAATGTTTTACCAAAAAGTCATAAAAACTATGCTATGAGTATTCAGCACGTTTTATGTATCTGCAGCTACCTGCTCCTCTCTCTGCTGTCATGACTGAGAGCATCGCGCGGCACGCTGAGACACACCAACATACATTTCAGCACAAACTCTCTCACACGCACACACACACACACACACACACACACACACACACACACACACACACACACACTGAAGCGCCAGCCACCACGCACGGCACGCCCCTTTTGACTTTAAGTGCATCAGCACACAGTTGATCCGTACGGACCGAGTCGGGAACACACGTGATCCGGTCAAACGGTCGGTTCACTCTCACCGTGTCTGCAGCTAACATAATGATAGTAACGTCCTCTCACAGCCTGCTGTAGTCTCAGTCTGTGAACGTCTCCACTCAGACTCTGTGAAACAGCGCTGCGTTATAAACACTGCAGATATAGAGCGCGCTAAATGCACGCGCAGCAGGAGCAGTCAGAGATACACACGTCTAATAATGAGCAGGCTGATTATATGAAGGGTCTAATATTGCCAAAGATAAATCAGGAGAAAACTTGTTTTGTGGAATAATAATGTATTATTCTCTGATGGATTTTAGTTTGTAGTCTGTAATGTTGTAATGCGGGGGGGGGGGGGGGGGGGGTCAGAGGGGAGGAGGGGGGTCTGGGAACTACCTGTTTAAAAAATAAAGGCCAGCAAATATATTTTTTAATTTCCTGATCTGATCAAATGATTGAATCTGTGACTTCAATCTGTGATTGATTCAACAGAACATAATGCTTCTCTTTAAATGTAACAGACGAGTGTGACATTCATCCACCCGCCACCTCGGCCGGTGAGTCAAAGAGTGGCGGTGTCTTTTATCTCTTTGCTGTTCTCGTCCTGTACGTATGGAAGTCGTCATTTTCTTTTTTTTTATATTTTCTTTGTATTCAAGTTAAAGACAAACTGGTGTGCAGCATTTATAAATACAAGAAGATAAAAGACCAAAAATAAAAAACAGACATACTAAAAACATAAGAATGGTCGACGTGAAGCAGAGAACAACATCAGCACCTGAAATCTAAACTCACCTTTTCCAACATTCATCAAACACATCACTCCTCCGTCTCTAAAGAAAGGCTCATATTACAAAGAGGTGGTGCATTACATGGAAGCAGTCCACGAGTACAGGGGGGCGAAAGTCGTCTTATTCAGCTTTCTTTCAACAGTAAAATGTGTCATTAACCTTCAACCCCCCCCCCCCACACACACACACACACACACACACACACACACACACACACACACACACACACACACACACACACACACACACACATACACACACACTCTGTCCCTGTGTGCGTGAATCTCCTCCAGCGTTCTTTTAACTGCCGACCTAACTGACTGAAAATCTGCACTTCAAAACATAAACAGGCTCTTCCTTTGGTTGTGACCTTTGACCTCCTGACCATCACTCCCCATGATTCTGTGTGTAAATGAAATACTGTCAGACGAGGCTACAGGTTAGGGGGTCTATAGCATGCTGCTGATTGGTTGCACATACATAGAACTACATGACCTTACATGAGTATAAAACGCAGCGACAATAGAAGCCTACGTAACAGTAAAGATTAGAGCAGCGTGAGCCTGAGGGATGGCGCTCTGCAGCCGCTGGGTCAGCCTCCTGCCTCGTAGCTCAGCTTCTCTTCATGGCTGTAATGCGTGTAATGAAGCGCCCAGAGAGTCCACTGCAGCAAAATGTTTGTTCTCCCGTGGAGTTATTACTGTAGGACAGCAGAGGAAGGAATGGACGCTGACTCAGCACACACTGTCTGTGCAGAGCAGCCCGGGTTGTTTTATATGTGCACCTTTTAGGAGCACCTTCGCCAAGATACAAAGTGCCAGTGATTGAACCGTGAGTCAGAGCGAGAAATTATTCATGTCCCGGCCGAGTGAGCAGGTGACAGGATGACCTTACCTCTGCTGCAGTCATCACAGGGGGGCTGACATACTTCTCCTTTTATTAGACCACATCTACCAATGAGACGTGAAACTGCCCAGGTCACTACGAACACTTCACATCATTACTATAAAAGAAGAACTCAGTGATGTTCGGACACTTGTCCTTTAAGGCTTTTATGATTTTTAGAATAAAGCTTTGAAAGAGTAGGACGACTGTGAGAATACAAAAATACCCCCCCACAAAAAAAACCTGAAACGAAAGTCTGAAATAATCAAAGAAGAAAACACGTCTCAGTCAGCTTGTGTACATTCGAGCTGTTGGCAGGAGACATGAGTATAATAAACTCAAACTCAGACATCGTCACATTCCTCTGCTCTCTGGATGAACGAGACGTGTTTCAAACCGGAACACAAACTGTGCAGCTGATATGCAGACACTTATTTACTGCACGTCATTCCAATATTCAACCATTAAAGCACATATCCAACAATGATATGATGCATTCAGGTGCTCCTCGCACAGTTAGATATGATGCATTCAGGTGCTCCTCGCACAGTTAGATATGATGCATTCAGGTGCTCCTCGCACAGTTAGATATGATGCATTCAGGTGCTCCTCGCACAGTTAGATATGATGCATTCAGGTGCTCCTCGCACAGTTAGATATGATGCATTCAGGTGCTTCTCGAACTGTTCGATATGATGCATTCAGGTGCTCCTCGCACAGATAGATATGATGCATTCAGGTGCTCCTCGCACAGTTAGATATGATGCATTCAGGTGCTCCTCGCACAGTTAGATATGATGCATTCAGGTGCTTCTCGAACTGTTAGATATGATGCATTCAGGTGCTCCTCGCACAGTTAGATATGATGCATTCAGGTGCTCCTCGCACAGTTAGATATGATGCATTCAGGTGCTCCTCGCACAGTTAGATATGATGCATTCAGGTGCTCCTCGCACAGATAGATATGATGCATTCAGGTGCTCCTCGCACAGATAGATATGATGCATTCAGGTGCTTCTCGAACAGTTCGATATGATGCATTCAGGTGCTCCTCGCACAGTTAGATATGATGCATTCAGGTGCTCCTCACAGAGTTAGATATGATGCATTCAGGTGCTCCTCACAGAGTTAGATATGATGCATTCAGGTGCTTCTCGGACAGTTAGATATGATGCATTCAGGGGCTTCTCGGACAGTTCGATATGATGCATTCAGGTGCTCCTCGCACAGTTAGATATGATGCATTCAGGTGCTTCTCGGACAGTTAGATATGATGCATTCAGGTGCTCCTCGGACAGTTAGATATGATGCATTCAGGTGCTTCTCGGACAGTTAGATATGATGCATTCAAGTGCTCCTCGGACAGTTAGATATGATGCATTCAGGTGCTCCTCGGACAGTTAGATATGATGCATTCAGGTGCTTCTCGGACAGTTAGATATGATGCATTCAAGTGCTCCTCGGACAGTTAGATATGATGCATTCAGGTGCTCCTCGGACAGTTAGATATGATGCATTCAGGTGCTTCTCGAACAGTTCAATATGATGCATTCAGGTGCTCCTCGCACAGTTAGATATGATGCATTCAGGTGCTTCTCGAACAGTTCGATATGATGCATTCAGGTGCTCCTCACACAGTTAGATATGATGCATTCAGGTGCTTCTCGGACAGTTCGATATGATGCATTCAGGTGCTCCTCGCACAGTTAGATATGATGCATTCAGGTGCTTCTCGAACAGTTCGATATGATGCATTCAGGTGCTCCTCGCACAGTTAGATATGATGCATTCAGGTGCTTCTCGGACAGTTCGATATGATGCATTCAGGTGCTTCTCGAACAGTTCGATATGATGCATTCAGGTGCTTCTCGGACAGTTAGATATGATGCATTCAGGTGCTTCTCGGACAGTTAGATATGATGCATTCAGGTGCTTCTCGGACAGTTCGATATGATGCATTCAGGTGCTCCTCGCACAGTTAGATATGATGCATTCAGGTGCTTCTCGGACAGTTAGATATGATGCATTCAGGTGCTCCTTGGACGGTAAGTTTAAGGCCCCCCTCCCCACATGCCCACTCTCCTCCGATTGGCCAGCTCTGTCAGCAGTCGCAAGGAAACTTGATTGAGCTTCCAGCTGGGCTTGTCCTTGAAAGAGCTGGCGAGCTGGGCGTGTCCTACAGCTTTGCTCCATTCTTTGCTCTGATACGTCGGCAGAACCTGACGTCAGGTTCTAGCCAAGTAACGTCTCGTTCAGAGCAGCAGGAAACCACGTCCGAGATTACACCAACATTTGAGTATGTTATGTAAAAAAAAACTGTGCAAAGGTTTAGTATGGACATCCAACATCGTAACATGATATGTATGTAAATATGGATCTGCAGAATAGATCTGCTTAAATGATCAAATCTGTCTTTATTTAAATGCCATTTCTCCATAAATAAAACGAGTCATTGTCAGATATCTGTGAGGCTCATTCTAAGCTTGTGTGTGTTTGTGTGTTTGTGTTGAATTCAGTGATTCCTAATTGTTATACTAATGATAACAGACAGAACTAGATATTTAATAGTTGAGAACCTTTAGTATCTGAAGCATCGAAGTGACTGAGCTGTACCATCTCTCAGACTGGACACATGAAACCCTCAACAGGCTGTAGCTGCAGTCGAGTGTCTCTACCTGCCATTTCCAAATGTTTCACACAGACCTCCGTCCTCTCTGCAGCTCTGAGCCCCCTCCAACACTCTCCACATGACGTATACATTTCTCTTACAGCTGCTTCAGCTCGTCCAGGTTCAGCTGAAACAAAACGTATACCAAATTAAACAAGTCTTCATTGGTTCTTTGTTCAGCATGACTGTATCACTGAGCTGTACCTGAACCTTTATCTCCAAAAAGAAGCTGATGCTGAAGTGTAAAATCCTGCAGTACCTCTAAGTGTCCACTAGAGGCTGGCTGCAGAAGCACAGGAAGTCACATACACACCCATTCTAAAAAGCCTGTTTTTACAGCAGACATTAACATGTTTACAGCCTGGTTCAAAAAACCAAATAGGTCTGATTAGCTCATGTCTCGATCAGCACACACTGTACGGGGGGTGAATGTTTTGATGACTCATCAGTTTTGATTTGATGAAGGATAAGAGTTATTCACAATAAGGCGTGTAGCTGACCTGATTGACAGGTGGGCGCGGTGTAACGGTTTGTCAGGAGGCTTAAAACCCGCCTCAGCTCCAGCTCTCAGCCTGTCGTTAGGTTGACTGAAAGTTGGGACTCCAGCGCCCCCTGCAGGAACAGACAGGAGACGTCACTCAGGCTCTGTCTAGTAATATTTACAGACTGGTGTGAACTCAGCATTTAAAATGGAATACATTCTGTACTTATGTATTATTAGATCTTTACACTTAGAACCGTGCATGTTGTAGTTTACAGTCCTAAAGAACACTAAGGAGATGTGTCGCTCTCTGCTCGACTGTTCCAAGGAGGTAAAAACAGCTGGGAGCGCATGTGGAACGAGGCTGCGTGTGCGTACGAGCGACCAAATAAAGTAAGAGGAAACATAAAGCTCTAGCTGTTGCTTTGCTCCTAGACAAGGAGGGAAAATGTCATAAAAATGAGGTACGCCTCCTTGATATAATTGGCTGCTTTGGCCAGAAGTGACATTGACGAGCGCTGAGACTCCGTGTCTCCCTAAGACAAGTTTTTTGACTTTTCTGCTCGCCCAAAAGCTGCTAGAAAAAAAGCATTCAGCAGCAGCAGAGAAAAGGGCCTATGGTTCTGCTGGAGATGCTTTTTTAATGACGTGTTTCTGCGAGATCGGGACTGTAGTGGCGATATCTATAGTCTATAAATAACACAAATACCAAACAAATGAAAGACTTAACAAAAACTCATAATAAAGCCACTGAGGCACCTAGAGGGCCAATCTTACGCAGAATCATTAAGTCCATTGTCCAGATGATGATTTACGTTTTAGGGTGGTTTATTTGTCCAGAGACGTCAGCAGGCAACAAACAACAAAGAAAACGCTGCTGTCTTTCTTTCCCTGTCATCCTGGCTTCGTGCTTCCTGGTAAAAAACCATTAACCCATTAGGTGCCTGACCTGAGTGTCACCTGTCTACCTGGCTATATAGACACACCCATGTGACTCCACCCTCATGCCCCAAGTAGCAAAATAAACGAAAGGAAATAACTCATATGAATGTAAACAATAATAATCAAAATACCCCGAACATAATCTAATCTTCAAATGTATCCCCAAAAATATTCCAAAATAAGAATGTGGACTTAAGGACACTTAAGGACAGTGAATGTGTAATAGGGACCTTACAGAGGACCCCAGGAAAGAGTCTCAGAGTCTAGCAGTAAGAACAGCTCTGAACCTGGAACCAGTCAACATCACCCCTGGAACTATTCAAACAAGAACTTGTGTGTCAGTCCGTCTCTGTGTTTAAAACTCTGGAAACATGGACGCCGGTGTTTCAGCTCTGATCATCAAACCTCAGAGCGTCTCTCTTCATGCTGCTCTCCTCCGCTCGGTGGCACACTTATTAACAGGCAGGCTACTGGAGGTCACTGCCATTGTTCCACTTATGGAGCTTTACTGCAACACACACACAGAGAAACAAAGACACTCACACACGCACACATCGCGCGCACACACACACTCACACTCACACACACGGCGCGTGGAATGGTTCAGCTGCTACACGCCGCAAGCACGTGTGATTATTTCATTAAAGTCACACGCGTACACATGCACATGTGTTGTGTAAGTACTACACGCAGCGTGACTTACAGACGCACGTTCGTGCGTGTGTTTCATTTTATTTTTCACTTCAGGCGATGTTATCTATGCTCAGGAATATTTCATGTCAAAGTTCAGCAGGACTGTTAGCATGGCGGCAACGTGGCGTGGCGGTAATGTGTTGGCAGAGTGGGGTTCACGACCCGTCTGGATCGTACTTTTCTCCAGCTCACGTGCCAAAGTCACGGAACGCGTCACGGATCGCTTTGGGAAGAAGGGGGACATTTTCATGAGAATCTTTTAGAAATGAAATATTTGTAATGAATATTTTCACTGAATTGTAAAAACTTTGTGTAATTAGTAACGTAAAAGGTTAATATGATGATAGGAACATTAATGAAACGGGGCACTATGAACTATTTCCTCAGCAGGAAGTAACAAAACAAAGAGGAGTGGCCGAGCGCACGAGCCTGACGCTCTTCTGTCCACACTTCTTACCAGCTTCTCCTGGCTCCACTGATGTCAAACAAACGTTTAGCTGATAAGAACAACGCTTCCTTTTCTTGAGTGAGCCCCAAACAGCAGCTTGTCCAGAAAAAAAACATTCCTCATCATGAGTAACGGACCAGACCGTCTCCACACATCCAGACTGGGTGTGTAGGTGGAGGACGCCGGCGTTGAGCTCTGACATCTCCCGACTTATTTTAGCCCTGATGATGGTAAAAACAGTCTAAAGATTCAGCGTGACATCACTTCTAAATACAGCAGCTGTTGTGCCTCCATCCCCAGCTTTCATCACACTGTATATGTCATTATAACGGAACATTTCCTTCTTATCCAAAACAATATCCCTCACAGGCGGCCCGATCATACAGAGGTCCGCTGCTCAAGCCGCAGAGCAGCGCTAAAGTGCTTCCTTGAATGACGCACAGAGATGGCACAGATTAAAAGTCAGTGACAGCGTTAGATTCTGATAGTATGGACCGGTAGAAGAACGGACTACCAGGCTCATATTAAAGGGAGCTGATCAGACTGCAGTGAGCAACGCTGAAGGAAAAGTTCACGTCTGTTGGTTTGGAAACATTTGATCATGTTTTAATGTTGGCACTAAAATACCTGAAGATGACATCGTTAGCATCAGAGACACTCAGTGTGTTTGTGACAACATGTGAGCAGGTTTTGATGAACATCCTCTAATTCTCAATATTAGTATTTCATTCTATCTCCGTTTTTTATTCAAAGCAGAGAGAAGGCTTGTTGTCAATCGCCTTGCCTGGTTTAAGAGTTTGTAGTTTTATTAGTTTAAAACGATGCACGTTCCGTTTGACTC
>CM036535.1:345000-367500 GCA_020745685.1 Tautogolabrus adspersus | reverse complement strand
AGAAGCCAAGCGTCTTTACTCTGAGAAACTACAACAACAGTTCTCAGATAGAGATGCTGGCTCAGTCTGGAAGGGTCTCAGACAGCTCTCCAGCTACAAGCCTAAAACCCCCCACTCTGTAAGTGACCTGCGTCTGGCCAACAACCTGAACGAGTTCTACTGTCGCTTTGAAAGACAATGGGACAGCCCGGAAACCAACGACTCCACTTCACAACTCACCTCCCCCACCACAACAGGGTCTCAGGACTCTCAACGAGCCCTAACAGCCCTCTCTCCCCACACCCCAGCGACACCTCTTTCAGTCACTGAAAGAGATGTAAATAAGATCTTCAAGAGACAGAACCCCCGCAAAGCAGCTGGACCAGACTCTGTCTCTCCCTCCACCTTGAAGCACTGTGCTGATCAGCTGTCTCCAGTCTTCACAGACATTTTTAACACCTCATTGGAGACATGCCACGTGCCAGCCTGCTTCAAGTCCTCCACCATCATCCCTGTCCCCAAAAAACCAAGGACCACAGGACTTAATGACTTCAGACCCGTCGCCCTGACCTCTGTGGTGATGAAGTCCTTTGAGAGCCTGGTGCTTTCACACCTCAAAGACATCACAGACCCCCTCCTGGACCCCCTACAGTTCGCTGACAGAGCCAACAGGTCTGTTGACGACGCTGTCAACCTGGCCCTCCACTCCATCCTCAAGCATCTGGACTCAGCAGGAACCTACGCCAGGATCCTGATTGTGGATTTCAGCTCTGCTTTCAACACAATAATCCGGCCCTGCTCCAGGACAAGCTCTCCCAGCTGAACGTGCCTGACTCCACCTGCAGGTGGATCACAGACTTCCTGTCTGACAGGAGACAGCAGGTGAAGCTGGGGAAGAATGTCTCGGACAGCAGGACCATCAGCACTGGCTCCCCTCAAGGCTGCGTTCTTTCTCCTCTGCTCTTCTCCCTGTACACTAACAGCTGCACCTCCAGTCACCAGTCTGTGAAGCTCCTCAAGTTCGCAGACGACACCACCCTCATTGGACTCATCTCTGGTGGGGACGAGTCTGCCTACAGGTGGGAGGCTGACCATCTGGTGACCTGGTGCAGTGAAAACAACCTAGAGCTTAAAGCTCTGAAGACAGTGGAGATGGTTGTGGACTTCAGGAAAAACGCAGCCGCCCTCAGCCCCATCACCATCGGTGAATCCATGGTGTCTACTGTGGAGTCTTTCCGCTTCCTGGGGACCACCATCGCCCAGGACCTCAAGTGGGAGCTGAACATCACCTCCCTCATCAAGAAAGGACAGCAGAGGATGTACTTCCTGCGGCAGCTGAAGAAGTTCAACCTGCCAAAGACCATGATGGTGCACTTCTACACTGCCATCATCGAGTCCATCCTCTCCTCCTCCATCACAGTCTGGTACGCTGCAGCCACAGCAAGAGAGAAGTGCAGGCTGCAGCGCATCATCCGCTCTGCAGAGAAGGTGATTGGCTGCAGTCTACCATCTCTCCACGACCTGTACACCTCCAGGACCCTGAGGCGTGCAGGTAAGATTGTGGCCGACCCCTCTCACCCTGCACATGGACTGTTTGAGACTCTCCCCTCTGGCAAGAGGCTGCGGTCCATCAGGACCAAAACCTCTCTCCACAAGAACAGTTTCTTCCCCTCTGCTGTCAGCCTCATGAACAATGTCCCTGCCCTCCCCCCCTCCTCCCACATAACACAGACTCTCATCAGCCCCACAGTCAGAAAACATCACAGTGATGTGAAGGCTGGAACTGTTTTTATGAGTTACATTAACGCTCACTGGACTTTACATTCTTTACATGCACTCCATCACAGCTTGTAGATTTTGTGTTTTTATTATTATTCTTTATTTTTGACATTTTTTAAATTCTATTGTTTATATTGGTACATTTATTATATTTTATATTATTTAAGTTCTTGCTTTTTTGGCTTTATTTACTTATGTACTGTTTTTGCACCAATACACCAAGACTAATTCCTTGTATGTGTAAATGTACTTGGCAATAAAACCCGATTCTGATTCTGATTCTGATTCTGAAGAGATGTTTTTTCTGACCTTGTCGGTCCAAACGGTTCGAGAATAGCTTGATGAATGTTTCTCACCAAATGTCTGGATATGCATTTTTAGGCTGTTTTACAGGATTCACGAGGACTGGATGGGACTCCACCTCGTGGACTCTTTATATGACCCCCTCTTGGTAATACTCAGCCGACTTGTTTCCTCCATTGACTTTGATTCTGTCTGTTTTCAGAACTGTGAGTCCAGAGCTGAAATCGTACGCGCTTGGAGTTCTGTTTCTGCTCCTGAGACTGATAGGTAAGAACGTTAACACCTTTGTGTGGTGTATTGATATCCAGTTTGTTTTGTCCTTCGTGGGTTTGCTCTCTCTCTCTCTCTCTCTCTCGGCTCTTTCTGTCCCTCCGTCCTCTTCATGACATGTGTGTCCACTGTGGCTCTCTGATTTAAATGTCACAGCGAGTTCCCCTCTGGGTGAAATGAGCTCGTCTGTGCTGTGATTTAAAGGATTCCTGAAAACAAACTGGTGTACTTTTTGACCTATTGACCTGCTGTCTGCCCACACTCCCCCCCTCCTCCCCCCCTCCTCCAGGCTTCATCCCCCCTCCTCTGATCTTCGGCATGGGCATCGACTCCACCTGTCTGTTCTGGAGCACTGTCTGCGGAGAGAAGGGCGCCTGCATGCTGTACGACAACGTGGCCTACAGGCACCTGTACGTAAGCATCGCCATCGTCCTCAAGTCGTCCGCCTTCCTTCTGTACGCCACCACGTGGCAGTGTTTGAGGAAGAACTACAGGAGGTACATCAAGAACAGCGAGGGTTATCTAACGCCCACCGAACTCTTCGCCTCCAACGTGACTCTGGACAATTTGGGCAAAGAGATCACCCAGAACCCGGCCAACAGGACAAAGTTCATTTACAACCTGGAGGACCATGAGATGTGTGACAACATGGAGTCTGTTTTATAGTGCAGACTGCAGACTGCAGGCGAGGCTGTGAACGTCACACTGACCCGGTGTGTTTGAAAGAATGTTGATCCTTATCTCTCCTGAAACATCAGACAAAGCAAAGGAAGACAAAACGCTTCGATATCCACACTGCACTTTGTGTTTTTAACCAAAATACAGATTCTCTTTGTCCTTATTGGTCCCACAGACTCATAGAAGCTCCAATAAAACGCTTTTCTTCGAGAGCGACAGCAAACATGAGGAAACAAATATCCTGCAGCATCTGAAGCACACACTGAGAATGAGCTTTAGTCCCACTCAGCAGTCGAACAAAGTTTAGATTCATCACGACACCACAGTTTATTTCATTATCCTTCAGAGTTCAATTTATCCAGTACAATGAGTAGTTCTCAGGTCCAGATATCAGAATGAAAGGAGGACTGTTAATAAGTTTGAGTGAAGCAGATTTTAGCTGCAGGCTGGCGACACACCAGACGATCTTAAAAACGTGGAGAACATTATAATCCTGTGAACGCCGACACGAGACGACTCAGACCACGAGACGTCACACCTGCTGTTTGTAGTAACGATGTCACAGACACGAGATCTCACAGAATCTCATGTGATCTAACGTGACTTCAGGAGAAAAACAAACATGGAGGACGATAGACGTGGTCAGCTGGCTGAGACGTTATAAAGACACTCGTGTTGTTTCCATAGTTACACAAGCTTTCCGACTCGGCTCGGGATTCAGGTGTGTTTATGTTTGCTGACATGTTTGAGAGCTGTAAAAGTGACGCACCATCCAGTCGATGACGATTGCCGGTCTGCTCGCTCTCATTGGCTGCTGCAGCTATTCAGTCAGAGGCAGCCCGACCTGGAATCATAGATATCAAACATGTTGGATATTTAAGATTCCAGCTCCGTCTCGATCCAGAGCAGTAAAATAATCGTAGTGACATCACACACCTGAGAATTATTTGGACAAATAATCCGTTGCTACAAGCCTCGAATCAGGCCACGCCCCCTGATCGTTGGGAGGCGGCTCATCAGGCCTAACATCGTCTAGTGCGTAACCAGCCTGAGGTCGGAGCAGTTTTTCAGACATTTATATTTTAAAGTTGTGACGTTGGGCTAAACCTCCTACAGATTTATTTTCTTCTGCGTTCCCTCACTCAGAATTTATCCTGATATAGAAAACGCAGAGAGGCGTACACTCACAGTGACCATTGTTCCTCTGACGCCAGGTCCACGGTGGGAAACTCGCCGTTCTGCTGCTGTTCAGGTCCTGAGTTTGTACGAATGTTCAGGATCTAACCAATCTTTTTGATTCCACTGCGACTGGATGGATACACAAGGAAGACTGAAAATGTGGAGGATTATGTCATATTCAAGTAATCTAAAATATTTGATAACTAATTAGCTCTCCATAGCTAAGGCATGAGATATACTTGCTTTTAACTCCATCCTCCTGTTGGCATGGAAACCCTGCGCTCTGGATTCTCACCTGTTCAGAGTGTCTGCTGTGCACTTCTTCAAAGTGTAATCAAGAGACAGTAGGGGGCAGTGAAGAGGCAGATCTTAACATCACAGTAACCTCGTCTCCATGTCTGTTGTTTACATCCTGCACCAGATGGTAGTTGCGTACGTCCTGCGCTCTCTGGTGCGCCCTCTAGAGGTATTGACATGCTAACTGGGAAAGTCTTTAATGCTAACATTACATAATCAGATATCACATTTGACACAAGTCTCCACAGTCTCCTCAGATTTTAACTTCTCTCGTCATTTTTTGATTTGCTGATCACAAAGGAAGCGTTTCAAAGCTAACGACCCGTTCAGGTCCTCACTATTTAGTTTGATCAAACCTGGATCACAGCAGCAGGACATGCTCACTCGTTTTAGCTTCCCACCCAGAGCTGGACGTCACGTGAACATGGTGAAATAAAACCTGAATGTTTGCACGCAACAGAAGGAGCGAAGTCAGACCAACACATCAGGAACAAGCAGAAACAGGAGAACAGGAACAGAGAGGAACAAGGGTCAATATACGACATGAACACCAGGTGTGTGCTCTTAGCGTCCTCGTGTCCATTACAGAGACAGAATGTCAAAAGGTAAAGGTAGGAAGGGAAAGAAAATGTCATCAACTTATTGGTCGATATCTAAAAACAAACTTACCCTAGCTCTCAGTTTGACATGATGTTGCTTCTATAGTTTAGATTTGATTATATTCTCCTCATTAACTCTCTGGGACGTTTATTGAAGGTGGAGACGAGTTGGGCTGACGTGTTAAATATCCCTTTACTGTGTCTGTCAGGTGGAGCTTTGCCAAGAATGCTGGGTAATGTTCTGGGACTGTTTTTTAGATTCAGAGCCACAGAACTGTTATTTATCTGTTTATTTTAACGACACTTTCTTGTTGTCTTTTCTCTTTGAAGTTGATAGAAATGAGGTGTCATTTCAAGAATTCTTTTACTCATCCAATCAGACTGTAGCTGTTTTCACACATCTGCACTCTAGATAATTTCAGGAGTCCTCCTGATCTGGTTGTTCACATATGCTCCTTACAGCCTGTCCCTGTCAGACGGGGGGACGGGGGGGGGGATCAAGCAGTAAGACGTGACGTGAAAGTGCCGTACGAAGCAACAAACAACCTCTACACGACGCTATAATGAGAATATGTGTCTTTCTATCAATGCTACGTGTAGTTGAACAGAATCTCAATCTGAACTAAAGAGTGGAGAAGAACATACTGGAGAACAGGAAACAGAATGCAGCAGGTTCATTAGAGCACGGAGATCGTAGAGGTGGCGTGCAGACAGTCTGTGGTCGTGCAGCGATCACAGGGAATAAACGTCACCACCCCCTCCCACTCGCTCCAGGTGAATTCTCCTGATATATTATATCAGCTTGTTGTGTTCACACATGCAGCTAAGCCCGAAAACTTCAGGAGTTTTGTGCACGTGTGAAAGCAGCTATATGAGAGATGTTAAAGGAGTTAGGTTGCCCACCTTTAGCTATTTGGTCAAAAACATGTGGACCGACTCTGTACCTTAACCTGTGACACATCATCACTTACATGACTTTCTCTAGTACCACTGATTTGCCAGAAACAGAAACCCCCACTTCTACGGCAAATGGAGATAGAAATCGACTTTGACTTGCTGATGTTACTCTCCTCTCGGGGACGCTCCCTGCAGCAGCAATGCATGGACAACGTAGCAACATGATAAATAACAAGCAGGGGACTCTCCAGAGAACACGTATGTGCGCAGTGGGGCCAAACAGGTGGAGGCACTCACAGGTTCAGCTACAGCATACTGAGTGTCAGTGTGAAGGCATGTGAGGAGGCGGTGAGACATGGACACGGTGGAGGGCTAGCTGTCAGCAGACACAGCATAGCATGACTCCCAGTGTCCGGCCAGAATTAGTTCATTTCAAAGCATGCTGGTAATGCATGCATTGATAACAAAGAAATGTTCAGTATGTCACTGAGCTGCACCGACTCTGTGGTGATTGTTAAATACAAATTTAACTCAAGTTGACGACCATGGGCGGGCTTTATAATGCATACTGCATTGTGATGTTGACAGATTTAGACCAAACCTGGGCTGACTCAGAATCACTCACACTGCAGTGGTTGTCTCAACACAGATTTGATCTCCTGATTCTATGGGATTCAGATTTCTGACATATCCCGTTTATACAGTGAATTTATTGTTTTTTTCTGGCTTACTTTGTAAGTATTTTATATGTTTTGCATCAAAAATATTGCCTTTTTTTCTGGCCACTTAACATGCTAATAGATGTCACGTCTACAACAGGTTTTCCTTTTGATGTTGGAATGTGAGGAATGACTAGAAGAACATTGTGGAAAATAAACCTCTTCACGTTCATGCCGAGAGTGAATCGAGAAGATTGATACCAAAGTCATGTAGCTGACTGGTTACATGCTGGTTAGCTTAGTTTAGCTTAGCTTAGCATACAGACTGGAAAGAGACTCTTTCCAGAAATGAACTAATCTAAGTACAAAGACATCTAAAGCTTATTAATTCAGTTCTTGATGTTGATGACATGGAGCCAACACTTGTGCTGCAGTCGACCTCTAAGTAGAAGTCAGATTGTATTTGAAAAGCAGCAGACTGACATTGAAACAGAGTGGCTGTAAATGGACCGCTGCATACACGGACTATGTGGAAATTGGCAGTTCCATCATCCAGGACACCCATAGGTGACGTCACTGAGATGTTATCATGTTTTTTTACAGCCTGTGGTGTGTTAAAGCTAACCAGCCGCTCCTTGTAGCTTCATATTTACAAACGTGGTTTTGGTATGGACCTTCTGATCTGACTCTCGGAAGGAAACTGACTGAGGTTATTTCCTGAAATGTTATGAGTCTCCAGACATCGTTTAACCAGTTCCATGATTGACTTTCATTTGATGCTGCCGCTCATGTTTATGAGTCCTTTTCTTTCTTTTGTGCTAAGGGTGGACATTGTCTTAGACCTACTTGAGTTTAAAAATCTACAGTATTTAGTTCAGCTCTTCATTGAACTCTTATAGTTTAAAATTAGAACTTTACACTGGTGGCTCTTTAGCACCATAAATCATAATGAGAATCATTAATACAGCGACAGCTGTTAGAGAATGGACCTGAACACGGAGCCATGCTGAACCAGACCGGACTAAACTAAAGCCTGGTCTGGTCTCATGTGAACTAACAGAGTTTAAACCCAGACTTTAGGTGAGACTTGAATTTCTAAAAAAAGAAGTGATATGAAACGGGCTGTCCTTAACGGCAGCCCGGGATGTACAAACAGTTAACAAACAAAGCTTGAATAAGGGGAGGAGGGCGTTAACCAACATTACCAGCCAGCCACCATCTCCTCCTCCACAAACCGCCAACAGGTGGCGCTGTCTTTGATCACTGTACCGTCCAGTGTGTCATAGTGCTGACTCCTCTGTACATAATAGTGCCATACAAGTGCCAAAGTGACACCATAGAAGTGTTCGGATCCTCCAGCTGTATGTAGCCTTTCTGTGATATCCCTCCACTTACTTTCACCATATCATACTAGTGTCCCCCAAACATAATGCCTATAAAATACTGTACATGGGTCTAGACAAGCGAATAATTTAGGATGTAATAATTGTTAATACGTAGGACTTTTCTACTAGTGAAGGTATCGTCTCATTTAGAGTAATCTCTCTCTCCATCCGTGGCAGAGCTGAGAACTGTTGTTCTAAGTGGCACCGATGTTCAGCTACAGCCTGACATTGTAGAGGCGAGACACTTCTGTGCCTGGATATGAAGCTCGGAGACTTTGTGCCATATCGACCTGAGCACCGTAACCTTCGACTGTCACCAAGAAGAAGCCGACATATTGTAGGTGTGTCCGATGCTCGACCTTGCATTCACCTGTGGCGACAGGACTGTTTTGCCTTGTGATGAGAAAAACAACCTTTGGAGCATCGATGTTTTTGTACGTCCTCTTTCTCTCATTCTTCTCTTGTGACGATGAACTTGCCTTGTGGTGACAGCAGGTTGACTTTTATAGCAGATATTAGAGACAGACGTCTCCACGTATGAAGAGTTTGCTGCCAGACTCGACGCGTAAAAACAACAGCTCATCATTCAGAGGCTTCAGCGACAGTTCTCCTGTAAATAGGTCCATGATTTGATTTGATTGCTGTTATTTCTTACTGAGAGTCACTTTTTGTAAAAGATGGTCGAGGTTTTGGAGGCAGACTCTTCATATGTGCGTAGATCTTCTTTGGTTTGAGCCTTTGGGCAGCATGTTGCCTTTGACTGAAGTGAAACCGTGTGCTAACAGCGTTAGCGACAGTTAAAGAGTGTCGTGATTGCTCATGTCCAGGGTGGTATTCACTGTTTGGTTTCATGGCTCTTTGCAGGAGGATCTCTGAACAGAAAAAGGGCATTGAAATAAGACAAATATCACCTATATTTTCAAAGCATCGATTCAGATATTTTAGATACGCTCTCTAGCTTCTTTGGGTTGAGTTCCTCTTTCTTTCAATGATATGACTTTATATTGAAAAGCTTTATGTTCTCTTGATTTCTTGAAAAAGAATACATGATTGTATGTTTATTGTAAATACATTAAATATACTATTTTTGTTTTTAACATGACGTCTGACTGCCTGACTCTTTCTCAAACTGCCTCCATGATGTCATCTGAGGTCACTTAAACTAAATATTCATACATTCAGGGTTAGACGAGCAGCAAAGAAAAAGAGGGTGTGTGTTCATTAAATCCTCCGGGCACGTCAGGATGTGGGAGAGTTTAGGCTCGTCCAGGAGCTGCAGCGCTAAAACGAGCGCTTCACGAGCACGACACACATTACTGCTCTGTTTTAAACACACCGGGTACGCCCAGACTGTCGGAAATATCTTTCAAAACAAAAGCTTTTCTTTCCGATGTCCCGGTAGGTCTTTAAACTAGAGCTCAGGAAAGTGAGACACCGTTTGTTGTGATTTGAGCTACCCTCCTATTGGATGCGCGGAGGTGATGTCCAGACGCGCTGCGCGAAAGTAGAACATGTTTTAACTTTCGCACAAGAACGGCGCGCAGAACCCCGCACTGCGCTCAACTCGATGGCAAGGAGATGAGCGCTTGCGCAGAGCAACCCAATACACATTGAATGGGCTTGACAGCGGCGTGCACGGCCGCGTCCTATCTGAAAGACCCTTCACAGTCCAAATAGTTGATAAATCATGTGGCCAATCAGAATTCGAGTGGGGCCAAGGCCACCCTGGTTACCCGCCCCTGAGGCCCAGGAGAAATGACCTGTGTCCATCCATTATAATGTTTAAACTACGTCTCCACATGCTGTGAATGACTCAAGAAGGAGAAGTGACCCCTGAGTTTATGAAAATGTGGTGAGGAGAGAGGCGTGTGTTAACGGTGCTGTCAGAAGGAACATCAGGATTCATCCGGACAAAGTTTGATATCTTTTTTTATCTCTTCTCTGCGGTGAGCATGCATCATCATTTCATGTTTTTATAGGCTTCGTAAGGTGAAAAGAGCTCCTTGTTTATCTGCTTATAAAGCTGTAAGGTCATGTGATGTATTTGTGTTGAACAACTATTACTTTAAGGTCTATATGATTGTCTTCATGTCTTCAGCCCTTCAACATGTTTTACAGTTTTAAAAAACAGCATATAACGCTGCAAGCCTGCATGCTGACGATGAAAAAGACATGAAGCAGGTAATGTTTGTTCATCCTCAAACTCCAACATGTTCCACTTTGTTACATTAAATAACGAGCACTAAACTCAAAGGTCGGCTGAAGAAAGGGGAGATACTTACAGTGACAAACTCAAATTTTCTTATCAGATGATGGAGCCAGATAAAACGTCTACAAGTCATTCTGAGGGGGCGAGTATGTCTGAACCAAAACTCATTGATATACACACAACAGTCGTTTGGAATTGTTGTTGGGTGGACCAACAGACCGACTTCAATGCACAGATCCAAATGAAAGCAGTTCAAACGTTTCTAAATCTTTGCTTTCTGGATGACAATCAAAAGATCGGTAAGGGAAACACCTCTGTCAAACCCTAACCCTGCACATCCAGAACAAACCCTAACCCTGCACATCCAGAACAAACCCTAACCCTGCACATCCAGAACAAACCCTAACCCTGCACATCCAGAACAAACCCTAACCCTGCACATCCAGAACAAACCCGAACCCTGCACATCCAGAACAAACCCGAACCCTGCACATCCAGAACAAACCCTCACCCTGCACATCCAGAACAAACCCTAACCCTGCACATCCAGAACAAACCCTCACCCTGCACATCCAGAACAAACCCTAACCCTGCACATCCAGAACAAACCCTAACCCTGCACATCCAGAACAAACCCTCACCCTGCACATCCAGAACAAACCCTAACCCTGCACATCCAGAACAAACCCTAACCATGCACATCCAGAACAAACCCTAACCCTGCACATCCAGAACAAACCCGAACCCTGCACATCCAGAACAAATTGAACCCTGTACATCCAGAACAAACCTGAACCCTGCACATCCAGAACAAACCTTAACCCTGCACATCCAGAACAAACCCGAACCCTGCACATCCAGAACAAACCCGAACCCTGCACATCCAGAACAAACCCTCACCCTGCACATCCAGAACAAACCCTAACCCTGCACATCCAGAACAAACCCTAACCATGCACATCCAGAACAAACCCTCACCCTGCACATCCAGAACAAATTGAACCCTGTACATCCAGAACAAACCTGAACCCTGCACATCCAGAACAAACCCTCACCCTGCACATCCAGAACAAACCCTAACCCTGCACATCCAGAACAAACCCTAACCATGCACATCCAGAACAAACCCTAACCCTGCACATCCAGAACAAACCCGAACCCTGCACATCCAGAACAAATTGAACCCTGTACATCCAGAACAAACCTGAACCCTGCACATCCAGAACAAACCTGAACCCTGCACATCCAGAACAAACCCGAACCCTGCACATCCAGAACAAACCCGAACCCTGCACATCCAGAACAAACCCTAACCCTGCACATCCAGAACAAACCCTAACCCTGCACATCCAGAACAAATTGAACCCTGTACATCCAGAACGAACCCGAACCCTGCACATCCAGAACAAACCTGAACCCTGCACATCCAGAACAAACCCTAACCCTGCACATCCAGAACAAACCCTAACCCTGCACATCCAGAACAAACCCTAACCCTGCAAATCCAGAACAAACCCTCACCCTGCACATCCAGAACAAACCCTAACCCTGCACATCCAGAACAAACCCTCACCCTGCACATCCAGAACAAACCCTAACCCTGCACATCCAGAACAAACCCTAACCCTGCACATCCAGAACAAACCCTAACCCTGCACATCCAGAACTAACCCGAACCCTGCACATCCAGAATTAACCCGAACCCTGCACATCCAGAACTAACCCGAACCCTGCACATCCAGAATTAACCCGAACCCTGCACATCCAGAACAAACCCGAACCCTACACATCTAGAACAAACCCTAACCCTACACATCTAGAACAAACCCTAACCCTGCACATCCAGAACTAACCCGAACCCTGCACATCCAAAATTAACCCGAACCCTGCACATCCAGAACAAACCCGAACCCTACACATCTAGAACAAACCCTAACCCTACACATCTAGAACAAACCCGAACCCTACACATCTAGAACAAACCCGAACCCTGCACATCTAGAACAAACCCTAACCCTGCACATCCAGAATTAACCCGAACCCTGCACATCCAGAATTAACCCGAACCCTGCACATCCAGAACAAACCCTCACCCTGCACATCCAGAACAAACCCTAACCCTGCACATCCAGAACAAATTGAACCCTGTACATCCAGAACGAACCCGAACCCTGCACATCCAGAACAAACCTGAACCCTGCACATCCAGAACAAACCCTAACCCTGCACATCCAGAACAAACCCTAACCCTGCACATCCAGAACAAACCCTAACCCTGCAAATCCAGAACAAACCCTCACCCTGCACATCCAGAACAAACCCTAACCCTGCACATCCAGAACAAACCCTAACCCTGCACATCCAGAACAAACCCTAACCCTGCAAATCCAGAACAAACCCTCACCCTGCACATCCAGAACAAACCCTAACCCTGCACATCCAGAACAAACCCTAACCCTGCACATCCAGAACAAACCCTAACCCTGCACATCCAGAACAAACCCTAACCCTGCACATCCAGAACAAACCCTAACCCTGCACATCCAGAACTAACCCGAACCCTGCACATCCAGAATTAACCCGAACCCTGCACATCCAGAACTAACCCGAACCCTGCACATCCAGAATTAACCCGAACCCTGCACATCCAGAACAAACCCGAACCCTGCACATCTAGAACAAACCCTAACCCTGCACATCCAGAACAAACCCTAACCCTGCACATCCAGAACAAACCCTAACCCTGCACATCCAGAACAAACCCTAACCCTGCACATCCAGAACAAACCCTAACCCTGCACATCCAGAACAAATTGAACCCTGTACATCCAGAACAAACCTGAACCCTGCACATCCAGAACAAACCCGAACCCTGCACATCCAGAACAAACCCGAACCCTGCACATCCAGAACAAACCCGAACCCTGCACATCCAGAACAAACCCTAACCCTGCACATCCAGAACAAACCCTAACCCTGCACATCCAGAACAAACCCTCACCCTGCACATCCAGAACAAACCCTAACCCTGCACATCCAGAACAAATTGATCCCTGTACATCCAGAACGAACCCGAACCCTGCACATCCAGAACAAACCTGAACCCTGCACATCCAGAACAAACCCTAACCCTGCACATCCAGAACAAACCCTAACCCTGCACATCCAGAACAAACCCTAACCCTGCACATCCAGAACAAACCCTCACCCTGCACATCCAGAACAAACCCTAACCCTGCACATCCAGAACAAACCCTAACCCTGCACATCCAGAACAAACCCTAACCCTGCACATCCAGAACAAACCCTAACCCTGCACATCCAGAACAAACCCTAACCCTGCACATCCAGAACAAACCCTAACCCTGCACATCCAGAACTAACCCGAACCCTGCACATCCAGAACTAACCCGAACCCTGCACATCCAGAATTAACCCGAACCCTGCACATCCAGAACAAACCCGAACCCTACACATCTAGAACAAACCCTAACCCTACACATCTAGAACAAACCCTAACCCTGCACATCCAGAACTGACCCGAACCCTGCACATCCAAAATTAACCCGAACCCTGCACATCCAGAACAAACCCGAACCCTACACATCTAGAACAAACCCTAACCCTACACATCTAGAACAAACCCGAACCCTGCACATCTAGAACAAACCCTAACCCTGCACATCTAGAACAAACCCTAACCCTGCACATCCAGAACTAACCCGAACCCTGCACATCCAGAACTAACCCGAACCCTGCACATCCAGAACAAACCCTCACCCTGCACATCCAGAACAAACCCGAACCCTGCACATCCAGAACAAATTGAACCCTGCACATCCAGAACAAACCCGAACCCTGCACATCCAGAACAAACCCGAACCCTGCACATCCAGAACAAACCCTAACCCTGCACATCCAGAACAAACCCTAACCCTGCACATCCAGAACAAACCCTAACCCTGCACATCCAGAACAAACCCTAACCCTGCACATCCAGAACAAACCCGAACCCTGCACATCCAGAACAAACCCTAACCCTGCACATCCAGAACAAACCCTAACCCTGCACATCCAGAACAAACCCTAACCCTGCACATCCAGAACAAACCCTAACCCTGCACATCCAGAACAAACCCTCACCCTGCACATCCAGAACAAACCCTAACCCTGCACATCCAGAACAAACCCTAACCCTGCACATCCAGAACAAACCCTAACCCTGCACATCCAGAACTAACCCGAACCCTGCACATCCAGAATTAACCCGAACCCTGCACATCCAGAACTAACCCGAACCCTGCACATCCAGAATTAACCCGAACCCTGCACATCCAGAACAAACCCGAACCCTACACATCTAGAACAAACCCGAACCCTGCACATCCAGAACAAACCCTAACCCTGCACATCCAGAACTAACCCGAACCCTGCACATCCAGAATTAACCCGAACCCTGCACATCCAGAACAAACCCGAACCCTACACATCTAGAACAAACCCTAACCCTACACATCTAGAACAAACCCGAACCCTACACATCTAGAACAAACCCGAACCCTGCACATCTAGAACAAACCCTAACCCTGCAAATCCAGAATTAACCCGAACCCTGCACATCCAGAATTAACCCGAACCCTGCACATCCAGAACAAACCCTCACCCTGCACATCCAGAACAACCCCTAACCCTGCACATCCAGAACAAATTGAACCCTGTACATCCAGAACGAACCCGAACCCTGCACATCCAGAACAAACCTTAACCCTGCACATCCAGAACAAACCCTAACCCTGCACATCCAGAACAAACCCTAACCCTGCACATCCAGAACAAACCCTAACCCTGCAAATCCAGAACAAACCCTCACCCTGCACATCCAGAACAAACCCTAACCCTGCACATCCAGAACAAACCCTCACCCTGCACATCCAGAACAAACCCTAACCCTGCACATCCAGAACAAACCCTAACCCTGCACATCCAGAACAAACCCTAACCCTGCACATCCAGAACTAACCCGAACCCTGCACATCCAGAATTAACCCGAACCCTGCACATCCAGAACTAACCCGAACCCTGCACATCCAGAATTAACCCGAACCCTGCACATCCAGAACAAACCCGAACCCTACACATCTAGAACAAATCCGAACCCTGCACATCCAGAACAAACCCGAATCCTACACATCTAGAACAAACCCGAACCCTGCACATATAGAACAAACCCGAACCCTACACATCTAGAACAAACCCTAACCCTGCACATCCAGAACAAACCCGAACCCTACACATCTAGAACAAACCCTAACCCTGCACATCCAGAACAAACCCGAACCCTACACATCTAGAACAAACCCGAACCCTGCACATCCAGAACAAACCCGAACCCTACACATCTAGAACAAACCCGAACCCTGCACATCCAGAACAAACCCGAACCCTGCACATCCAGAACAAACCCTAACCCTGCACATCTAGAACAAACCCGAACCCTGCACATCCAGAACAAACCCGAACCCTACACATCTAGAACAAACCCGAACCCTGCACATCCAGAACAAACCCGAACCCTACACATCTAGAACAAACCCGAACCCTACACATATAGAACAAACCAGAACCCTACACATCTAGAACAAACCCTAACCCTGCACATCCAGAACAAACCCGAACCCCACACATCTAGAACAAATCCGAACCCTGCACATCCAGAACAAACCCGAACCCTACACATCTAGAACAAACCCTAACCCTGCACATCCAGAACAAACCCGAACCCTACACATCTAGAACAAACCCGAACCCTACACATCTAGAACAAACCCGAACCCTGCACATATAGAACAAACCCGAACCCTACACATCTAGAACAAATCCGAACCCTGCACATCCAGAACAAACCCGAACCCTACACATCTAGAACAAACCCGAACCCTGCACATATAGAACAAACCCGAACCCTACACATCTAGAACAAACCCTAACCCTGCACATCCAGAACAAACCCGAACCCTACACATCTAGAACAAATCCGAACCCTGCACATCCAGAACAAACCCGAACCCTACACATCTAGAACAAACCCTAACCCTGCACATCTAGAACAAACCCTAACCCTGCACATATAGAACAAACCCGAACCCTACACATCTAGAACAAACCCGAACCCTGCACATCCAGAACAAACCCGAACCCTACACATCTAGAACAAACCCTAACCCTGCACATCTAGAACAAACCCGAACCCTACACATCTAGAACAAACCCGAACCCTGCACATCCAGAACAAACCCGAACCCTACACATCTAGAACAAATCCGAACCCTGCACATCCAGAACAAACCCGAACCCTACACATCTAGAACAAACCCGAACCCTGCACATCCAGAACAAACCCGAACCCTACACATCTAGAACAAACCCGAACCCTGCACATCCAGAACAAACCCTAACCCTGCACATATAGAACAAACCCGAACCCTACACATCTAGAACAAACCCTAACCCTGCACATCCAGAACAAACCCGAACCCTACACATCTAGAACAAACCCTAACCCTGCACATCCAGAACAAACCCGAACCCTACACATCTAGAACAAACCCGAACCCTGCACATCCAGAACAAACCCGAACCCTACACATCTAGAACAAATCCGAACCCTGCACATCCAGAACAAACCCGAACCCTACACATCTAGAACAAACCCTAACCCTGCACATCTAGAACAAACCCGAACCCTACACATCTAGAACAAACCCTAACCCTGAACATCTAGAACAAACCCGAACCCTACACATCTAGAACAAACCCTAACCCTGCACATCCAGAACAAACCCGAACCCTACACATCTAGAACAAACCCGAACCCTGCACATCCAGAACAAACCCGAACCCTACACATCTAGAACAAATCCGAACCCTGCACATCCAGAACAAACCCGAACCCTACACATCTAGAACAAACACGAACCCTGCACATATAGAACAAACCCGAACCCTACACATCTAGAACAAACCCTAACCCTGCACATCCAGAACAAACCCGAACCCTACACATCTAGAACAAATCCGAACCCTGCACATCCAGAACAAACCCGAACCCTACACATCTAGAACAAACCCTAACCCTACACATCTAGAACAAACCCGAACCCTACACATCTAGAACAAACCCGAACCCTGCACATCCAGAACAAACCCGAACCCTACACATCTAGAACAAACCCGAACCCTGCACATATAGAACAAACCCGAACCCTACACATCTAGAACAAACCCTAACCCTGCACATCCAGAACAAACCCGAACCCTACACATCTAGAACAAATCCGAATCCTGCACATCCAGAACAAACCCGAACCTTACACATCTAGAACAAACCCGAACCCTGCACATATAGAACAAACCCGAACCCTACACATCTAGAACAAACCCGAACCCTGCACATATAGAACAAACCCGAACCTTACACATCTAGAACAAACCCTAACCCTGCACATCCAGAACAAACCCGAACCCTACACATCTAGAACAAACCCTAACCCTGCACATCTAGAACAAACCCGAACCCTGCACATATAGAGAGTGAACCCTTTGATTTGGGCTTATGAATAAAAGAAAATGGGATGTAAAAGTCCCAAAATGATAAGATATCCATAAACACAAACTCTAACTTTGAGTGTAATAAATGTTTCCATGGCAGACGATATGATGCAGTGTAAGTATGACATGTGGCGCCATGCTTATGACGGGCTTTATTTGGTCAGATAGAGTGAAAGGTCGCTTTTTCTCCCCTACGTCTGAACGCACTGACAGAAGAAGATAAATCAAGACATCAGTTTAATCGAAATGTGCTTGTGCTTTGCCATGATCTAATTTCCCAGCCCCGTGGTTATCCCCGCCGCATCCCTAACCCGCTACTACAGCCGGAGGGGATAATAGTCGGGGTTATGGATTGACCGGTGGATCACGTTGTTGGGCTGCTCTCAGGGAGCCGTGTACGTGTCTGGGGCCGGGCTGCAGCTTTGCTTATATGTGAGAGCCGCGGCCTGAGAGCTCTCCTGTTTCTCGAGTGCAGACGGGGTCTTGGCGGGGCCACAGTGCAGTGAAATGGAAAGCATGCCATTCCCTGTTCCGCTTGATGTCGAGTGACTCTGAGAGGTTGTGTCATGTTCCTTGGCTATTGACTCAATGACTTGGGACTTCATGACAAAAGCCTGAACCCGTGCAGGCTCTCTGCGTGCTGACAGAGAAATGTGTCTTCCACTTGTCTTCACATTGACCCGAGGACTCTGCAGGACTGACGTGTCTGCATCCCCAAAGTCTCACCTCCTGGACCCAGAAATAACCTTTCCACGACCTCGCCTGTCTTTCACGCTCTGTTAGCCCCGGGCCTGCCTGCTATCGAAACAATTCACTGAACTTGTGTTTTTTCCTACTGATACAGCTATGGATTACCTGTCCGTGGCAGTCTACATATTCAGCTTCCGCTACACGGATGACATGGCTGAGAATTCAGCCTTATGTGCCGTGTATGATTCACTGTCACAGTGGGTTGAAAAGTCACGGCACAGAGTAAGCACAGGCCATTAGCTGGTCCTGAAATGACAGCACAGAGAGCCAGACCTTCATGGCTGCTTCACCCTGAGGCTCATCCACCAGCCTACATCTCCATACGCCCTTCATTTGTTGGAAAAATTAGACCCATCTGGACTTCAAATAAATGATGATGTATTCCTCTTTACATCGTAAAGAAAGAATTATTCTGAATATTTGACTAATGCCTCTTCTGCTGACATGGCTCTGACAGCTGACCTGATTTATTACAAGGTTCCCCACATTGTTAAAAAAAAAATCTGTGACTCAGTGACAACGGCCCAATTATCCCTCTCATGCAGAAGAGGTCCATATACAAAAGAGGCAGCGTGAATTGCAAATCCAGAGGCTGGCTGTCTTTGCTCTCTTCTAATCTAATAATGTGATCCATCATTTCAGCAGCGACGGCTCTACAAGGAGAACAATCCCACAGAGGAGAAGTATGAACCTGTTTGCATATCCATACGTGTAATCCTCACTGCAGGCTGCAGAGAAAAACCTAAATATATCTATTTATCGACTCACATCATTCCTTTTCAGTCTGCAGGAGTTCAAAATGACTTCTAAAATCATCTCAAATAAATGTTTCTTTGTCCGTCTTTGAGCCTTTAAATAGTCACTTAAAGCAGCGAGGATGCCTGGAGGAGAAGGAGAACAGGTTGTCTGTGTTTTGTGCTCAGTAGAGGAGCTGTTGTATGAGGGATTGTCCTGTTGCAGAATCATCCATTACCCTGATGAGCCTCCACAGCACCGGCTCACCATGAGCGAGAGACAGGGGACTGCCACTGTTTGTCCTGCTCATGCATTCATCACACTAATTACCCATGGTGCCGAGCAGCTCCTGCAGCCCACTGAAGCTGCGGCTGCTCGTTTGGAGCTGAGGTGAGGAAGAGGAAACCTCAGATGAGTCTAAACAGTCTCCTCTTTTCCCTGCACATCGTTAACTCAGCACTCCGGCACCTTGACAAATTGGAATGATGAATCTGGCTTCTATGAATAGTAGAAAATAGATGATCAATCAGAACACGGGACGGTGTGTCAGGCTTAGGGAATGTGTTTTCTTTCACTGACGTTTGCTGCTGTTGAGTGAGACGTCGGCTCAGCGTGAGTTACTGTTTGTGTAAATGAAGAAACAAGTTTACTGCTGAGACGTGCAGAGAGACACGGCTGCAAAATCTCACCTTTGTCTTTAGAAAACCAAATGAAAAGTAATAAACATCAGAATGTCTGTTTTTAGGCAGTGCACATGCAACCCGCCTCCCACCACTCTCTCTGCAAACTGTGTGCAGACAGATGTAGAGGGACAGTCGCTCCTGATCTAAGTCATTTGTGCCACCTGACCTTGAAATGCACCAGAAAAGACCCTTGTTTTTGAGTTTCTGTGTTGTTCAGATAAGCCGACGAGCGTCTGTGTCCCTCCTGGCCTTTGCACAGCCGTCTGAACCGATGTAACACGCAGCACATCACAGCGTCCCAGCATCACCTCGCTGCAGACGCTAACCGATCAACAGATTTAAGGACAAAGAAACTTCCTGGAAGCACCAAATCCTCACAGTGCTCTCAGTCTCACTCTGACAGTTTCAGAGCCAGGGGTGAAGAAGAAACACTTTAGTAAATGACATTTAGCATCATGGGAACGTCATCCAACTGTAGGTCACTGGGAAAGGACAAAAAGGACTCTCGTGTAAACAAGCTTCAGAATTCTGCTCAGAAATGTTTGAATCATAAACCAGATTTATACAGAGAGAAGTGTTTTCATTTCTTTTATATTTTCAAAAGTGATTTTAGTTTTAATGGATCTCACTCAGATTGATGCAGATTGAATTAATTTAGTAGTTTATAGTAAATTATCAAATCAAAACAGCAGATGTTTTTCAATGTGACCTTTTTTAATGTAATCACTGATTGAAACATGGATGTGGTCTCAGTTTATCATCCAGAGTTTCTACAGGAAGGGACAGAGAGGATGATTTTCCTGAGGAGACCCAGACTCAGTGTCTGCAACACACTCCTGAACACCTTCTGTCAGTCTGTGGTGGCCAGCACACTCTTCTTTGCTGTGGCTTGCTGGTGGGGGGGCATCAGACTCAACACTCGCTCTGTGGTTGAACTGGACGGCTTGGAGACGGTGGCTGAGAGGAGGATGAAGGACAAAATCACAGCCATCCTGGAGAACGACTCTTCCCAACGATCCCGAGGAACCTATCATATCCTTTCTCATCGTATTGTATCTCACTGTATGGTATCTGATCGTATTGTATCGTATCGGATCGTATCATGTCGGATCGTATCTTATCGGATCGTATCATGTCGGATCGTATCATGTCGGATCGTATCATGTCGGATCGTATCTTATCGGATCGTATCATGTCGGATCGTATCATGTCGGATCGTATCATGTCGGATCGTATCATGTCGGATCGTATCATGTCGGATCGGATCGTATCATGTCGGATCGGATCGTATCATGCCTGATCGTATCGGATCGTGTCGGATCGTTTCATATCTTGTAAAAAATGCAGCACTGACATTTGAAGAAGAGATCTGGCTCATTTTTCAGTAAGGATTGTCTCCATTCACAGTTGAGTCGGATCACTTCCTGGTATGTGGGTTAATCTTGTGCCACATAATGAGTTCAAGTCGAGTGAGGTCAAAGGTTAAGTAGGCTCTGTATGGCTCCTAATGAGGATCCTTATTCTGCATCATGATGGCTCTGTTCATGACTGTGGCGACCGTTAACGCTGTGTTATCACTGCACACTGACCGTCCGTCATGCATGAAATCCACCTCATGCCAACTTCTGGGACAACCCTGACGGGGTCAGAGGTCGGCGGCCTGGGGTCAATGAAGGTGGAGAGGCGGTGCAGTGGTCACAGGTGAAGCAGTGGCTCAGGTGTGCTCTAACTGACAAGTTATTGTTGCTTCCTGCCGAGGATTTGACCCTGCTTAGCGGCCTAAGAGATCCCAGCTTTGTTTGAAAGGCTGCCAAGGTTCCCAGCAACGAGACGAGGTGCCGGCTCTGCATCGTTCACAGTTACTCACAATGATCTGTTCAACGTCACCATCAGTCATCGTTTGACCCGAAAATCTTCACTGAAACGTAACGTCTCCAAGTAAATCTTAAATAGAAGTCTGCATTATTCTGCTGATCCCTGTTTAATCTCTCATATAGTGTCACAATGCTAGGTGTCCAAACTAAACGTGTGCAAAGTTTCAGATCATGAGGTAAACGTATGTTGGAGTAATCCCAGGATGAGTCTGCAGAGGGCGCTAAACGGCTTGTTCTGTAAATCACGCCATAGTTCCCCGATATGAAACCAAGAATTTCACCAGACGGCTTCAAGCCTCTACGTAAGCTGCTGAAACCTCTTACATAGACTCTCTTCTCCCAGTACTGGAGAGCAGCCCTCCCCCGGCAGCCCTGCAGCGTTCTCCCCCCCCCAATCAGAGAGCTGTCCAATCAGAAGAGAGTGGGCATATTGGAGGGGGGTCTTAAAGAGACAGCAGCTGAAACAAAATGTTTCATACAGAGGCTGAAATGAGAGTTTTTACTGAGGTCAGATCACTCAGAGCATGTGAAGCTGCTCCGAAGGTTTCACACACTGACAGAGCTTTAAGAATGAATGATCATTTATAATCTTTTGTCCTTCATCTTCATTTAGGGA
>CM036535.1:310000-340000 GCA_020745685.1 Tautogolabrus adspersus | reverse complement strand
CAGGGAGCAACCAGTCCCCCCCCTCCCCCTTTGTCTGAACTTTGACCTCATGTTGAATTCTGACTCTATAAAGCTCAGTATGATACAGAATAAGGTAGCCCTCAGAGTGTCCATGAAGAATCATATCGAACAGGAATCACGCAGGTCGACGGACGTGGAGACAGAAACATGAAGGACTGACACGACGACTCGGTTTAGAAACAAGAAGGACATGTTTGGGTGAATTATGACTTCTTGCAAACATGCAGTCTCCTGAAGTCAAATTAACAGACAATATTCTGTGTGATTAAATGATGACACTAGGGGGCATCACATTCCTGCAGTGAGAATCAGCTGCTCCTCATTACAGACTCAAACAGGGAGTGCTGAAAAATCAGGACTTCTCTGTATCTGAGATACGTACACACACACACACACACACACACACACACACACACACACACACACACACACACACACACACACACACACACACACACACACACACACACACACACACACACACACACACACACACACACACACACACACAAATATTAAGGGAGGGAGGCGGTGATCACTCGTGTATGTGTATCAACAGAAATCCGAATGGGGCCCCACTCTGTATGCTGCTCTCAGACCAGCGTCCCCGCGCGCGTTAGCCACGCCCACAACAAACACGTCAGCGAGCCACAGCCAGTGACGTTTGGACGCAGCACTCTCCTCCTCCGTCCCGAAGCAAAGCATCACCAAAATCATCCTCCATCAGCCCCTCTCCCTCCGCCGTCCTCTTATTGTAAGTTGTGAGTGATTGGGAGAGCAGGGAGCGTGTGGAAAGCCTGGTCTCTGATGAAGCTGGAGACACTCCGGACACTGTGTGATGTTTCCTGGTGGATACCGGCGCCTCTCTCCGTGGATGTTGACTCGTGTGTGGGTTTATAGTGCAGCAGTATGTCGCTCTGAAAGACGCTTGCTTTCTGGACCGGTTTCTGGGTGACTGCCTTTCTTCACTTGTGAAGTCGCGCGTTATAATTCAATATCGCCGTTTTCTTATGAGCTCTATGTGTGAGCTGTGAGGCGTAACTTGTCTTTAATTTAACCACACAATGCCTCAGTTTCCTTGATAGTGTAGAGACCATCCATGCAGAAGATTTGTGAGCTTTAATTATTGCTTAAAACGAGGAAAGTTGGGCGCGCTAACTTTTGGAGACAGTCGATATGGCGATGGTGGCGTGGAGAAATACGGAGGGCGTCGGGGACACCCAGGGGCCCCTCTCCTCCCCGGTGTCTCAGGTCGCCCCTCTGTCTTTGCCCGGGGAGCTGACGGGACACATGAACCCGGCGCCCTCTCTGGAAATACCGCCGGCTGCAGCGGCAGCACCTCAGGGCGCCCCGCCGCCCAACCCGTCCAGCACCACGACTGCGAACACAACCACCAATAACAACACCTCCTCTTCCTCGTCATCCTCCTCGTCCATGGACAAACACCAGAGCCAGCAGATCGAGTGCATCGTCTGCGGGGACAAATCCAGCGGGAAGCACTACGGACAGTTCACGTGTGAGGGATGTAAGAGCTTCTTCAAGCGCAGCGTCAGGAGGAACCTCAGCTACACCTGCAGGGCCAACAGGAACTGTCCCGTGGACCAGCACCACCGCAACCAGTGCCAGTACTGTCGCCTCAAGAAATGCCTCAAAGTGGGCATGAGGAGGGAAGGTACGGATCAACGTCCTCCTGTAGTCGGTATTATTGCATCATGACAACCCGAATACAAAGCGCAGGACACTGCTGGCTCAAATAAAGCGCTGTGCCAGTTTGACTAAACACAGAGATATTTATATGAATGCATCACACACGTGTGTAAAGAGTCTAATCTGTGCTGCCTATGGGCCGTGCAGGCTGTAAAGATGCACATTTGTCTCGGTGTTCCTCCCTTCACCATCACGCCGTGCAGCCTGTGATATTACTCAGATATTGTGCAGCAGCTAGCTCCATGTAGCATGAGGAGGATCGTGTTGTTGTGTCCGCTGTGTGTCACAAACAGACTGAAGCTGCCTTCACTGTCACAGCTTCTGATTCGATTCAATTCTTCGTTAGAAATCGGAAGTTTTTGTTTTCCCTGTGTGTGTGTGTGCATGCGTGTGTGCATGAGTGTGTGCATGTGTGTGTGCATGAGTGTGTGCATGCATTCATTACACATGCTGCACGTACAGGCCCGGCGGAGCCTGCAGGTCAGCCTGCTTTTAAATAAACCGGGTTCTGTTTGAGCGCTGCAACAAAGAACAGAGATCATTCTGCTGCGAGTTCGAATGATTCCAGATGAATGTTTAATTCTTTATCTTATAGAAACAGGACAGACTAGAAGAGTCAAACCAGAGTCATTCTTTATCTTATAGAAACAGGACAGACTAGAAGAGTCAAACCAGAGTCATTCTTTATCTTATAGAAACAGGACAGACTAGAAGAGTCAAACCAGAGTCATTCTTTATCTTATAGAAACAGGACAGACTAGAAGAGTCAAACCAGAGTCACTCAGCAGGAAGGACGATATTATCAAATACAATAAATATGTCTTTACACATTAATTAAATTAACACAATAATTACAGTCTTCACATTCAGTCACAAAAAATATAAACAGATAAAGACAGACCTGTGTGTGTGTGTGTGTGTGTGTGTGTGTGTGTGTGTGTGTGTGTGTGTGTGTGTGTGTGTGTGTGTGTGTGTGTGTGTGTGTTCAGTATTTCACAGTGAGGTTAATATGAAGGCACATCAGCTGCGTTTAGAAAACAGACATTATTACACACTCGTGTTTTTATTCAAAATCTTACAGTGAAATCTGAATATGAGCGCGCGCACATTACATGTTGATGCAGAATAAATATTAGGATTGTTTAGTTTAGAATCTTTTCGTTTCAAAATGAGCCCTGAAAGAGAGTGTGTGTGTGTGTGTGTGTGTGTGTGTGTGTGTGTGTGTGTGTGTGTGTGTGTGTGTGTGTGTGTGTGTGTGTGTTCCCTCCAGACACTCAGTGTGCAGTAATAATTATTATTTCATTATTGTAACCTCTGATAAAACAAACAGAACTCACATGTTCAGACTACATGTGGATTCTGTCTGCTCTGACCCCACTCTAACCCTGCACTGTGGACTCTGTGGTTCTGTGTGGACTCTGTGGTTCTGTGTGGACTCTGTGGTTCTGTGTGGACTCTGTGGTTCTGTGTGGACTCTGTGGTTCTGTGTGGACTCTGTGGTTCTGTGTGGACTCTGTGGTATGGGGTCTTTTCTGTCTCCCTCTCATCTCCGCTTCTTTAAAACTGTACATTTCTCCGTTGTGGTTTTAATTCAGGTTGATGCAATGTTCTCCTCCTTCCAGCTGGTTCTGACATTTGTTGTGTTTCTGTTGCAGCCGTGCAGAGAGGCCGGCTGCCCACGCAGTCTTATCACGGACAGTTCGCGCTGACTAACGGAGACCCTCTGCAGTGTCACTCCTACCTGTCGGGGTACATCTCTCTCCTGCTGCGGGCAGAGCCCTACCCGACCTCCCGGTTCGGCTCTCAGTGTCTACAGAGCAACAACCTCATGGGCATCGAGAACATCTGCGAGCTGGCGGCCCGGATGCTGTTCAGCGCCGTGGAGTGGGCCCGGAATATCCCGTTCTTTCCGGACCTGCAGGTGACGGACCAGGTGGCCCTGCTCCGCCTCACCTGGAGCGAACTGTTCGTGCTGAACGCGGCGCAGTGCTCCATGCCGGTGCACGTCGCCCCGCTGCTGGCCGCCGCAGGCCTGCACGCCTCCCCGATGTCCGCGGACCGGGTCGTGGCCTTCATGGACCACATCCGGGTCTTCCAGGAACAGGTGGAGAAGCTGAAGGTGCTTCACGTGGACTCAGCAGAGTACAGCTGCATTAAGGCCATCGTGCTCTTCACCACAGGTATTTAAACTCTCTCTCTCCGTGCTAACATGGAGGCCTGCGGGCCGACAGCGTTCAACCCGAAGATGCAAAAAAACACAAACAGGCACCCGTAGATTAAAAACTGTCCCAACAAGTGAAACAACATTTATTAACAGAGAGAGCTCTGAGAAAGAATCCAGATGAACAGGCACCGTTTGATTTACCGGGACAGGTGATACCGGGCTCGCTTAACGGGGAGAAATATAACACCGGCTTCTTCAAAAATGATTCAATAACACACGAACATTTCGATTATTTCAATTTCATCTGGTGAAATGAAAAATCTTCATGTTCAGAAAATGACTCAAATTCAGAATTAATTAAAGAAACACAAAATAAAATCACAGAAACGAAAAACAAAAAGACAAACATTTTATTCTTTGAGGAAATGTTTGGTTCCGTTATAGCAAGATTTAAGACTTAACATTTAATATTTAAGATTTAAGATTTAATATTTAATATTTAAGATTTAATATTTCAGATTTCAGATTTAAGATTTAATATTTCAGATTTAATATTTAATATTTAAGATTTAAGATTTAATATTTAAGATTTAAGATTTAATATTTAATATTTAAGATTTAACATTTAATATTTAAGATTTCATATTTCAGATTTCATATTTCAGACTTCATATTTCAGACTTCATATTTCAGACTTCGTGCTCCTCAGCGGGCTGCAGCCTTAAAGAAGACATTCAGTCCTCATCACATCAAACATGAAACAACGAACAGCTCAAATATAAAATATAATATGTACAAAATATAGAAATAGTTTTACTTTGAAAATATTTAATAATAAAAAATCATTTATTTTTCCTACAAGGTGAAAATATTTCTGTTTCCTGCGGCCATAAACTAAATTATTATTAATGAATAATGAATAATTAATATTATTGTATTAAATGAATAGAAATCAAAACCTGCTCACCTCAAACCTCAAGGTGAACTCCCGCACACCGACCAACCTGCGGACAGTACGGCGGGGGATTAGGGCCAAATTAAAGAAAAGAAAATCTAATGTCGTTCTTTGAGTTTAATCAGAACGTGGAGCATGTTGTTAAAGTAAAGGAGTCACTAATAAGGAAATACTTCCTGGTGTGTAAAAGTGGCTCTGCACACTTTAACAAGCAGACACATGTCAGTCCGAGAGTTGTGTTGGAGCTTCACTTGTGCAGATATGAAAGTATGCTTTATGCACCTCATCATCAGGACCCTGAACAGAGACTGCAAGAAGCGAAGACAGAAGCAGGAAAGTGTGTGTGTGAGTTAAAGCTTTTAGACTTTAAAGTGTGTGTGTGAGTTAAAGCTTTTAGACTTTAAAGTGTGTGTGTGAGTTAAAGCTTTTAGACTTTAAAGTGTGTGTGCGAGTTCAGGCTTTAAGACTTCTTCATCATTTCGAGCAGGTTGGTCTCGAAGTCGTAAATTCACGAGTTTAATCTTGAAATTTTAGATTCCTTTTTTTTTCCTTTAAAATGTCCCTAACACTCCGTCAGAGAGCGGAAGTTCACCTGTCAGGGTTCCATTAGTCTTCAAATAAACACTTCCGGTGATTAAATAAAGAGAGGGTCTTTGTAAAGCTTTTAAAAAAAATGAAGGTTAAATTATAATTAAACAATTATTCAACTGCATCTCAACTTTAAGCTCTATGACGTCATTCACTTTGTCAGCCTTAAAGGAAGTGTTTTATTTTGAAGTTTGCAGACCCTGAAATATAAAATATAAATCACGTGACGTCATCATTTTACATTTTTTAATTTGAATCTAAAATAATTCCAACAAATAAAAATAATCTTCAGGTTTAAAGAGTTTAGTTTTAATGACATTAATCTCAGTTAATCAGAGGAGGGTGGCGCCACGGGCCTCGTGGTTAGTGTGAACGGGGTACAGAGGCTGGAGTCCTTCAGGTGGGCGACCTGGGTTCAAATGCGACCTGTGGCTCCTTTTCCTGCATGTCATTCATTAAATATAATTAACGTCTTTGCTTAAAATCTAACTTTCACAAATATGAATAATCTAAAAAGAAATGTTTCATTTATTTTATTTTAATAATAAATTGGCCTTTAATCAGTTTTTGTTCACTGAAAATGAAACTTAGTGTCAAATGCACGCTGTGTTTTTAACTTAGAGTCTGGGTAACATTCTGAGAAGCAGCAGAAGAAGAACGTGAAAGTGAAAATGAGAGAAGCTCTCTCTCTGTCTCTCTCTCTCTCTCTCTCTCTCTGTCTATTTCCGTGCTCGTCTGAACACGTGTCGTTAAACTGGGACACAGAGACCGTTCTTTAACCCCTGCTGCCGACCGGCCGCCAGACTCACACACTGCACACACACGCTGCACACACACGCTGCACACACACTTCACAAACACGCTTCACAAACACACTGCACACACACGCTGCACACACACGCTGCACGCACACACTGCACACACACGCTCCACACACACGCTGCACACACACACTGCACACACACGCTGCACACACACGCTGCACGCACACACTGCACACACACGCTGCACACACACGCTGCACACACACGCTGCACACACACGCTGCACACACAAGCTGCACAAACACGCTGCACACACACGCTGCACACACACACTGCACACACACACTGCACACACACACTGCACACACACGCTGCACACACACGCTGCACACACACGCTGCACACACAAGCTGCACAAACACGCTGCACACACACGCTGCACACACACACTGCACACACACACTGCACACACACACTGCACACACACGCTGCACACACACGCTGCACACACACGCTGCACACACACACTGCACACACACACTGCACACACACACTGCACACACACGCTGCACACACACACTGCACAAACACGCTGCACACACACGCTGCACACACACACTGCACAAACACGCTGCACACACACGCTGCACACACACGCTGCACACACACACTGCACAAACACGCTGCACACACACGCTGCACACACACACTGCACAAACACGCTGCACACACACACTGCACACACACGCTGCACACACACACTGCACAAACACGCTGCACACACACGCTGCACACACACACTGCACAAACACGCTGCACAAACACGCTGCACACACACGCTGCACACACACGCTGCACACACACACTGCACACACACACTGCACACACACACTGCACACACACACTGCACACACACGCTGCACACACACACTGCACAAACACGCTGCACACACACGCTGCACACACACACTGCACAAACACGCTGCACACACACGCTGCACACACACACTGCACAAACACGCTGCACACACACGCTGCACACACACACTGCACACACACACTGCACACACACACTGCACACACACGCTGCACACACACACTGCACAAACACGCTGCACACACACGCTGCACACACACACTGCACAAACACGCTGCACACACACGCTGCACACACACGCTGCACACACACGCTGCACACACACGCTGCACACACACACTGCACACACACACTGCACACACACACTGCACACACACGCTGCACACACACACTGCACAAACACGCTGCACACACACGCTGCACACACACACTGCACAAACACGCTGCACACACACGCTGCACACACACGCTGCACACACACGCTGCACACACACGCTGCACACACACGCTGCACACACACGCTGCACACACACGCTGCACACACACGCTGCACAAACACGCTGCACACACACGCTGCACACACACACTGCACACACACACTGCACACACACGCTGCAATCCAATCCAATCCAACTTTATTTGTTAAGCACTTTTAAACAACCACAGTTGACCAAAGTGCTGTACAATAAAATACATAACAACTCACATGAAATAAAAAACTATATAAAATACAGAAAATAAGTTAAAAGACATAAAACATGGGTCAAATTAAAAGGCACGCAGTAAAATAAATAAAATCGACGTCTCACTGTGTCGAAGGCCAAGGAAAAAAGATGTGTCTTAAGACCAGATTTAAAAACAGACAGAGAAGAGGCCTGTTTAAGGTGCTGAGGCAGATCGTTCCACGATGCACACACACGCTGCACAAACACGCTGCACACACACGCTGCACACACACGCTGCACACACACGCTGCACAAACACGCTGCACACACACGCTGCACAAACACGCTGCACACACACGCTGCACACACACGATGCACACACACGCTGCACACACACATCTCTTCATGCAGAGATCCAACATGGCTCCTCTGCTTCCATCCAACTCACACTGCACACACACACTGCACACACACACTGCGCACACACACTGCACACACACACTGCACACACACACTGCACACACACACTGCACACACACGCTGCACACACACGCTGCACACACACGATGCACACACACATCTCTTCATGCAGAGATCCAACATGGCTCCTCTGCTTCCATCCAACTCACACTGCACACACACGCTGCACACACACACTGCACACACACACACACACACTGCACAGTGTTAGTGTGCAGTGTGTGTGCAGTGTGTGTGTGCAGTGTGTGGTGTGTGTTAGTGCGCAGTGTGTGTGTGCAGTGTGTGTGCAGTGTGTGTGTGTGTGTGTGCAGTGTGTGTGCAGTGTGTGTGCAGTGTGTGTGCAGTGTGTGGTGTGTGTTAGTGCGCAGTGTGTGTGTGCAGTGTGTGTGCAGTGTGTGTGTGTGTGTGTGTGTGTGTGTTAGTGCGCAGTGTGTGTGTGCAGTGTGTGTGTGCAGTGTGTGTGCAGTGTGTGTGTGTGTGTGTGTGTGTGTGTGTTAGTGCGCAGTGTGTGTGTGCAGTGTGTGTGTGCAGTGTGTGTGTGTGCAGTGTGTGTGCAGTGTGTGTGCAGTGTGTGTGTGCAGTGTGTGTGCAGTGTGTGTGCAGTGTGTGTGTGTGTGTGTGTGTGTGTTAGTGCGCAGTGTGTGTGTGCAGTGTGTGTGTGTGCAGTGTGTGTGCAGTGTGTGTGTGCAGTGTGTGTGCAGTGTGTGTGTGCAGTGTGAGTTGGATGGAAGCAGAGGAGCCATGTTGGATCTCTGCATGAAGAGAATCATTGATCTGAAGACACAGATCAGATTCATTGTTTAACGTCGACACAGACAAAACAAACACATGAACGTCACACAGAAAAAAACATCCAGCAGCTCAACTAAATCATCAATAACAAAAACATTATATACCATTTAACAAATATTAGTCCGTTATTTCCACTGTACAACTAAAAGTTCATCCTCCGTACGATCGTTAGTTTTTATTTTGAAAAGTCGTCTCTTGGTGTCGCTGCCGTCCATCCGTCCGTCACGTGTTGATGTGAGTTCAGGAGAGAAACAGCACAAAGAGACGGGCTGATGTTCTCAGATTTGTATTATTAGGGACAGAGATACAAAATACATAGACGTACGTATGTATAACTTTATGTTCTCTGAGATATCATTATGAGGAGGATATTATGTGGATTTACGATGTTTTACTGGAGTTTCTTGATAACAAAATTTCACGCTGTATGAATACTGAACAGTGTGATTTCAAATATCTTTAAAAATGTAAAGTTTTCTATTTCACACCAAACTGTTAGAATCAAGAAGCCTGGCGTGTCATCACCTCTGACCGCCTGATACACTTCCATGATGATGAAGGCTCATCCCCTCTCACACAGAGTCATTATCCAATCATTACACTCTACACATGACTGACAGCAGTCTGCTCTTTGCCTCTTCTGTAACAGTGACGTGGGATCAGATCAAAGACGTTGAGGAGCAAAATAACGTGTCTGTTTCTGCTAAAAGAATTCATGCACCTGTGGATTAAGCTGTCAGCAACATTGTAGTGTTCCTCATGTTAGATGTTAACCTGTTGCTCTTCTTTCCATCTCTCTGTCCGTAGATGCTTGCGGCCTGTCAGACGTGGCTCATGTGGAGGGCCTGCAGGAGAAGTCTCAGTGTGCTTTAGAGGAGTACGTGAGGAGCCAGTACCCTAACCAGCCCAACAGGTTCGGAAAGCTGCTGCTCCGCCTGCCTTCCCTCCGCACCGTCTCTTCTTCTGTCATAGAGCAGCTTTTCTTCGTCCGTCTGGTGGGGAAGACCCCCATAGAGACTCTGATAAGGGACATGCTGCTGTCTGGAAGCAGCTTCAACTGGCCTTACATGCCCATTCAGTAGAGGAGGAGGAGGAGGGGGAGGGGGAGGAGGAGGAGGCTCCAGCGGTGCTGCTAAGGTCAGGAAAGGGAACCACCCCTCAAATCCAGTCGTTTCAGTGCTACGTGATCTCTGACTGGAACAAGGGAGCAAACCTGCCAATGAGACGAGATGATGACCAATGAGAGATGATCTCTGATTTAAGAGATGATCTCTGACATGATGACCGACATGTGAGAGGTGATCTCTGATTTAAGAGATGATCTTTGATTTAAGAGATGATCTCTGACATGATGACCGACATGTGAGAGATGATCTCTGATTTAAGAGGTGATCTCTGATTTAAGAGATGATCTCTGATTTAAGAGATGATCTTTGATTTAAGAGATGATCTTTGATTTAAGAGATGATCTTTGATTTAAGAGATGATCTCTGATTTAAGAGATGATCTTTGATTTAAGAGATGATCTCTGACATGATGACCAACATGTGAGAGGTGACTTCCGCTCTGCCTTACTCTCGACCATCTCTGCAGACGTTTGGCACTTCCGTCCTCTGGTGGCGTTGTTTCCTTGTTCATGGAGAAACATTATTTGATGACAGGAAATGACATAACGGACACTTTGCTGGCAGTGTGGTGACCACTCGCAGTCTATGATTTCTGGGATAACAAACCCTATTTATTGGACCCTGTGTGCATATTTATCTTATCGTGCTTGTAAATTATGTTCCAGCTCCTTTTTTTAAGATGTTTTACGTATTTTCGGGCCCAGCCAGTGAGAGTGTGGCGTGCAGGGATCGTCTTGCGTCGACCTGTTCCTTTTTTTGTTTCAAACCTTCCAGACATGTGGCACTTTGGACAGCAGGAACCTATCAGATGGATTGAACACGCAAGTGTGTGTGTGACGTCCTCTGACCTGTTTGTTGTGTATGCTGAGATTAATGCTGTTTGGTTCTTCTTCTGTTTGCATCGTTGACTCTCAGAGAATGAGAAGAATAAGAGTAATGCAGCACTCTGTTCAGAGGTGATATCCTTCCTTTGACATCAAAATGTCCTGAAATATTTCAGTTTAGTCGTTGGGCAGATGTGAGTATTTCTTCCTGCTTTTTGGGCCTTTCAGCCTTCTTAAATATGATACTCAAACATACGGACCAGAACCTCCACATCTCGTCTGATTTGATCTTGTTAATGAGATTTTCTGTGTTCAATTCTTCTCCTTCTCACCTGACCTGAGAGCCGACGTCATAACATGAAAAAGGGAAGGGTAGCTGGATGCTAGCTGTGAGTGATGCTGATATTAGTAAATGTAGGAGGAGGTTAAAGAAGTGATGATGACAGGACTTAACTGGATTCATGATGAATGCATTAGCAAACACTGACTGTCTGACAGAGATTTGAAAGCACTGGGCCTCAAGTGTTCTGTTCACGTTTACTCCTGAGACAAATGAACCGGACTCACCGACAGGCCGGGTCAAGTCACGAATCTGTGTCTTTATACGTCATGCATTTATGAGCCCAGGCCAAACAATGGCACCATAGACCACTGCAGGGTATTACTGAACTGAAAGACTGTGTGTGCGTGTGCGCGCGTGCGTGTGTGCGTGCGTGTGCGTGCGTGTATCCGTGTTTCTTTTGGACAAACACTTGATGTACTGTGAAAGCTTATTGGTTAACATATTGGTACCGTATTAAATTATAACTCAAGATTTATAAATAAAGTGTATTTGGTTTATTTGGACATTTTAATGCCATGTTGTTTATAACTGCCCCCCCCCCCCCACACACACACACACACACACACACACACACACACAAGACATTTTAAACGAATCTCCTCCCTAGGCTTTTATTTTGAATGTTTGAACTGTCTTAAGCTGAGAGTACTTCACTTCCTGTTTGTGTGATGGCCTCCTCAAATAGTTAAACCAAAGCTCACACAGGCCACAAACATGAAAGGGCGCCACACAGACAGAAAAAGCTTTATTTAACATAACTTGAAAGATTAAAAAATATTCAACAGATTCAGAATAAACCAAACGGGACCGGAGACCACGGACAAAAAGAACAAAAGATGGGGAGGTGCCAAGCCAACCACTTAACAGGCCGCCGCTCTCAGCACCTCCCCCTCAAACTACCGACGCGGTAAACTACAAAATTACAAAATAAAATAACTACAGCTGTCAAACGATTCCAGTAGTTAATCGCGATTAATTACATTTTTAATCGCATGTGTGAAATTATTTCTCATTTAAAAATATAAACTTGTTAGGCTTTTATTTTGAATGTTTGTCCCGTCTTAAGCTGAGAGTTCTTTGCTTGCTGTGTGCTTTTATTTTGAAATAGAGTAAGGACCTTCTGGTAGAGTGAAGGTTAGGACAGGAAGTTAAGCTCAGAAACAGGAAGTGGTTAGGGATCCCAAACTGAGGTCAAACAGCTCAAAGGAACGGTAACAAAGGTCAATGTGTGATGTCATCAGGTGAACGGTAACAAAGGTCAATGTGTGATGTCATCAGGTGAACGGTAACAAAGGTCAATGTGTGATGTCATCAGGTGAACGGGAACAAAGGTCAATGTGTGATGTCATCAGGTGAACGGTAACAAAGGTCAATGTGTGATGTCATCAGGTGAACGGGAACAAAGGTCAATGTGTGATGTCATCAGGTGAACGGTAACAAAGGTCAATGTGTGATGTCATCAGGTGAACGGTAACAAAGGTCAATGTGTGATGTCATCAGGTGGATATGACTTTGGACTCGTCAGCTGAGCTGTCTGAGAGTTTGTTAAAGTGAAATGAGACATTCAAAGATGCAGCAGTGTCCTTCTTTTACATCACTGAGACTACAGGGAGACACTGAGGACCACTATCTACAGGGAGACACTGAGGACCACTATCTACAGGGAGACACTGAGGACCACTATCTACAGGGAGACACTGAGGACCACTATCTACAGAGAGACACTGAGGACCACTATCTACAGGGAGACACTGAGGACCACTATCTACAGAGAGACACTGAGGACCACTATCTACAGAGAGACACTGAGGACCACTATCTACAGAGAGACACTGAGGACCACTATCTACAGGGAGACACTAAGGACCACTATCTACAGAGAGACACTGAGGACCACTATCTACAGGGAGACACTGAGGACCACTATCTACAGGGAGACACTGAGGACCACTATCTACAGAGAGACACTGAGGACCACTATCTACAGGGAGACAGGGAGACACTGAGGACCACTATCTACAGGGAGACACTGAGGACCACTATCTACAGGGAGACACTGAGGACCACTATCTACAGGGAGACACTGAGGACCACTATCTACAGGGAGACACTGAGGACCACTATCTACAGGGAGACACTGAGGACCACTATCTACAGGGAGACACTAAGGACCACTATCTACAGAGAGACACTGAGGACCACTATCTACAGGGAGACACTGAGGACCACTATCTACAGGGAGACACTGAGGACCACTATCTACAGGGAGACACTGAGGACCACTATCTACGGGGAGACACTGAGGACCACTATCTACAGGGAGACACTGAGGACCACTATCTACGGAGAGACACTGAGGACCACTATCTACAGGGAGACACTGAGGACCACTATCTACAGGGAGACACTGAGGACCACTATCTACAGGGAGACACTGAGGACCACTATCTACAGAGAGACACTGAGGACCACTATCTACAGGGAGACACTGAGGACCACTATCTACAGGGAGACACTGAGGACCACTATCTACAGAGAGACACTGAGGACCACTATCTACAGGGAGACAGGGAGACACTGAGGACCACTATCTACAGGGAGACACTGAGGACCACTATCTACAGAGAGACACTGAGGACCACTAGCTACAGGGAGACAGGGAGACACTGAGGACCCCTATCTACAGGGAGACACTAAGGACCACTATCTACAGAGAGACACTGAGGACCACTTTCTACAGGGAGACACTGAGGACCACTATCTACAGGGAGACACTGAGGACCACTATCTACAGGGAGACACTAAGGACCACTATCTACTGAGGACCACTATCTACAGGGAGACACTAAGGACCACTATCTACAGGGAGACACTGAGGACCACTATCTACAGGGAGACACTGAGGACCACTATCTACGGGGAGACACTGAGGACCACTATCTACGGGGAGACACTGAGGACCACTATCTACGGAGAGACACTGAGGACCACTATCTACAGGGAGACACTGAGGACCACTATCTACAGGGAGACACTGAGGACCACTATCTACAGGGAGACACTGAGGACCACTATCTACAGAGAGACACTGAGGACCACTATCTACAGGGAGACAGGGAGACACTGAGGACCACTATCTACAGGGAGACACTGAGGACCACTATCTACAGGGAGACACTAAGGACCACTATCTACTGAGGACCACTATCTACAGGGAGACACTGAGGACCACTATCTACAGGGAGACACTGAGGACCACTATCTACAGGGAGACACTGAGGACCACTATCTACAGGGAGACACTGAGGACCACTATCTACAGGGAGACACTGAGGACCACTATCTACAGGGAGACACTGAGGACCACTATCTACAGGGAGACACTAAGGACCACTATCTACAGAGAGACACTGAGGACCACTATCTACAGGGAGACACTGAGGACCACTATCTACAGAGAGACACTGAGGACCACTATCTACAGGGAGACACTGAGGACCACTATCTACAGGGAGACACTAAGGACCACTATCTACTGAGGACCACTATCTACAGGGAGACACTAAGGACCACTATCTACAGGGAGACACTGAGGACCACTATCTACAGGGAGACACTGAGGACCACTATCTACAGGGAGACACTGAGGACCACTATCTACAGGGAGACACTGAGGACCATTATCTACAGGGAGACACTGAGGACCACTATCTACAGGGAGACACTGAGGACCACTATCTACAGGGAGACACTGAGGACCACTATCTACAGGGAGACACTGAGGACCACTATCTACGGGGAGACACTGAGGACCACTATCTACGGGGAGACACTGAGGACCACTATCTACAGGGAGACACTGAGGACCACTATCTACAGGGAGACACTAAGGACCACTATCTACAGGGAGACACTGAGGACCACTATCTACAGGGAGACACTGAGGACCACTATCTACAGGGAGACACTGAGGACCACTATCTACAGGGAGACACTGAGGACCACTATCTACAGGGAGACACTGAGGACCACTATCTACAGGGAGACACTGAGGACCACTATCTACAGGGAGACACTGAGGACCACTATCTACAGGGAGACACTGAGGACCACTGACAGCTCGTCTTAGCTCTTCTATAAGATAAGAAACACACTGCAGTGATATCATTAGATCGTATTGCAGATCAGCTCTCTCCTTTTGTAACTGGATGTTCACTCAGCAGCTCTTAACTCACGCGCTCTTTGTTACTGAGGTTTGCATTAAAGCACAGCGGCGGGTAAAGTGCAGAAGACACACGAGAGACAGACAGCATGGAAAAGGAATAATAACGGCGTCTGTGTCGGCAGATTGTGGACGACAGAGAGGATTAAAGCAGCTTCTTTGCTTCTTAGCGGACAGAGAGCTAATGAGGGGCCCCCGAGTGCTCTGTCACAACAGTTTACCCTGAGGAGGATGAAGCTGGGCGCTCCGCGGCCCCCGGCTGCTCCGGGCCAAAGGGCCAACGTAAAACAAAGCAGCACTTTCCCACACACGTTCAGGTCCAAAGGGAGGGAAAAACCGAGGAGTCTGTGGTGAGCAGAGACGCAAAAACCAGGAGCAACACCAGCAGCTCTGGTACTCACAGCAGGGTCTGTACTCAGCCAATCAGCTGTCAGCAGGGGCCGTCTGCAGCCAATCAAATCTCTTTAAGTCCCTCTTTGAAAATATGAATACTCGTTGTATGAAGAGAAGAACTTTCAGGAGCTCAAACACCAAAGAAGCTTTAAGATCAACAAATCACAGAACAGAACTGTCAGAATCTGCTGAGTCATGTTAAATAGGCCTACATATTATAATAAAAATATACTAAATAAAGTGACACTGTGTCTTTAAGAAGCAGCCTCTGATCATTCACGTGAAAGTGTTCAGCGATGTTTCAGAGGTGCTCTCAAAGCAGAGCCGTGAAATTCAATCATTTCATATTTTTATTTTCTTTATATTTTTTACAATGAAAGTTTAATTAAATTGAATTGAGGCGGGGCTACAGGGATGGAGCCCCCAAAATCCTGAACCATGATTGGCTGTGTGCCTGGTCAGGGGCGGGGCTGCTGGAGGCTCCTCTGGACCTATGAGACGTTTTCACAAGAGACCTTTAAACATTGGTTTGGTTCCGTGTCTTTGCTCAGTCACGTTTTGTCCCGGCTGACAGTTTGTGATGTTTCATGAGGAGTGGGAGCTCTCAGTGCTGAGGCTCGTTGAGGATCTCTCTTTCCAGTCAGGAGATGAAAGGGTTAATAAATGCTTTTCCTTCGTGTCGCAGGTAAAAAATAAAATGTTTATTAAATATAATTACATGAAACTGTTCATAATCACAAGCATTAAAAACGGAAACAGAAAAAGTCTCCGCCGTCCTTCAAAATAAAATTATCTAATCAATAAAAACGGAAACATTCATTTAAAATAAAAACAATGAGAACATTAAAAAGAGAGTTTGATAATAAAAACATTCAGAACATTAAAAAGAGAGTTTGATAATAAAAACATTCAGAACATTAAAAAGAGAGTTTGATAATAAAAACATTCAGAACATTAAAAAGAGAGTTTGATAAGAAAGATTCAGATTTACAGGAAATAAAAACTCCTCCAAATATTCAGTTTAAAGACCGGAGAGCTCCCCCCCCTCTATTAAACTATAATATTAAACTATAATATTAAAGTATAATATTAAAGTATAATATTAAAGTATAATATTAAAGTATAATATTAAAGTATAATATTAAACTATAATATTAAACTATAATATTAAAGTATAATATTAAAGTATAATATTAAACTATAATATTAAACTATAATATTAAAGTATAATATTAAAGTATAATATTAAAGTATAATATTAAACTATAATATTAAACTATAATATTAAAGTATAATATTAAAGTATAATATTAAACTATAATATTAAACTATAATATTAAAGTATAATATTAAACTATAATATTAAAGTATAATATTAAAGTATAATATTAAACTATAATATTAAACTATAATATTAAACTATAATATTAAAGTATAATATTAAACTATAATATTAAACTATAATATTAAACTATAATATTAAACTATAATATTAAAGTATAATATTAAACTTTAATATTATACTTTAATATTAAAGTATAATATTAAAGTATAATATTAAACTTTAATATTAAAGTATAATATTAAAGTATAATATTAAACTATAATATTAAACTTTAATATTAAAGTATAATATTAAAGTATAATATTAAACTATAATATTAAACTTTAATATTAAAGTATAATATTAAACTATAATATTAAACTTTAATATTAAAGTTTAATATTATACTTTAATATTATACTTTAATATTATAGTTTAATATTAAAGTATAATATTAAAGTATAATATTAAACTTTAATATTAAAGTATAATATTAAAGTATAATATTAAACTATAATATTAAACTTTAATATTAAAGTATAATATTAAAGTATAATATTAAACTATAATATTAAACTTTAATATTAAAGTATAATATTAAAGTATAATATTAAAGTTTAATATTAAAGTATAATATTAAACTTTAATATTAAAGTATAATATTAAAGTATAATATTAAACTTTAATATGAAACTAGAGAGAAAGAGAGATGATTAAAAACAGGGTCAGAGATGTTCAGCGGCCTTTCTTACAGAACATGAGTAAAGTGTCTCTCACCTGTGACAGGTGAAGGTTCATTTCATCTCTACAATAAGAGAACATGAGTAAAGTGTTCTTGAAGGGTCATTTCATCTCCACAATAAGAGAACATGAGTAAAGTGTTCTTGAAGGTTCATTTCATCTCTACAATAAGAGAACATGAGTAAAGTGTTCTTGAAGGTTCATTTCATCTCTACAATAAGAGAACATGAGTAAAGTGTTCTTGAAGGTTCATTTCATCTCTACAATAAGAGAACATGAGTAAAGTGTTCTTGAAGGGTCATTTCATCTCTACAATAAGAGAACATGAGTAAAGTGTTCTTGAAGGGTCATTTCATCTCTACAATAAGAGAACATGAGTAAAGTGTTCTTGAAGGTTCATTTCATCTCTACAATAAGAGAACATGAGTAAAGTGTTCTTGAAGGTTCATTTCATCTCTACAATAAGAGAACATGAGTAAAGTGTTCTTGAAGGTTCATTTCATCTCCACAATAAGAGAACATGAGTAAAGTGTTCTTGAAGGGTCATTTCATCTCTACAATAAGAGAACATGAGTAAAGTGTTCTTGAAGGTTCATTTCATCTCTACAATAAGAGAACATGAGTAAAGTGTTCTTGAAGGTTCATTTCATCTCTACAATAAGAGAACATGAGTAAAGTGTTCTTGAAGGTTCATTTCATCTCTACAATAAGAGAACATGAGTAAAGTGTTCTTGAAGGTTCATTTCATCTCTACAATAAGAGAACATGAGTAAAGTGTTCTTGAAGGTTCATTTCATCTCCACAATAAGAGAACATGAGTAAAGTGTTCTTGAAGGGTCATTTCATCTCCACAATAAGAGAACATGAGTAAAGTGTTCTTGAAGGTTCATTTCATCTCTACAATAAGAGAACATGAGTAAAGTGTTCTTGAAGGTTCATTTCATCTCTACAATAAGAGAACATGAGTAAAGTGTTCTTGAAGGGTCATTTCATCTCCACAATAAGAGAACATGAGTAAAGTGTTCTTGAAGGGTCATTTCATCTCCACAATAAGAGAACATGAGTAAAGTGTTCTTGAAGGTTCATTTCATCTCTACAATAAGAGAACATGAGTAAAGTGTTCTTGAAGGTTCATTTCATCTCCACAATAAGAGAACATGAGTAAAGTGTTCTTGAAGGTTCATTTCATCTCTACAATAAGAGAACATGAGTAAAGTGTTCTTGAAGGTTCATTTCATCTCCACAATAAGAGAACATGAGTAAAGTGTTCTTGAAGGGTCATTTCATCTCTACAATAAGAGAACATGAGTAAAGTGTTCTTGAAGGTTCATTTCATCTCCACAATAAGAGAACATGAGTAAAGTGTTCTTGAAGGTTCATTTCATCTCTACAATAAGAGAACATGAGTAAAGTGTTCTTGAAGGTTCATTTCATCTCCACAATAAGAGAACAGGAGTAAAGTGTTCTTGAAGGTTCATTTCATCTCTACAATAAGAGAACATGAGTAAAGTGTTCTTGAAGGTTCATTTCATCTCTACAATAAGAGAACATGAGTAAAGTGTTCTTGAAGGTTCATTTCATCTCCACAATAAGAGAACATGAGTAAAGTGTTCTTGAAGGGTCATTTCATCTCTACAATAAGAGAACATGAGTAAAGTGTTCTTGAAGGGTCATTTCATCTCTACAATAAGAGAACATGAGTAAAGTGTTCTTGAAGGGTCATTTCATCTCTACAATAAGAGAACATGAGTAAAGTGTTCTTGAAGGTTCATTTCATCTCTACAATAAGAGAACATGAGTAAAGTGTTCTTGAAGGTTCATTTCATCTCCACAATAAGAGAACATGAGTAAAGTGTTCTTGAAGGTTCATTTCATCTCTACAATAAGAGAACAGGAGTAAAGTGTTCTTGAAGGTTCATTTCATCTCTACAATAAGAGAACATGAGTAAAGTGTTCTTGAAGGTTCATTTCATCTCTACAATAAGAGAACATGAGTAAAGTGTTCTTGAAGGTCTACAATAAGAGAACATGAGTAAAGTGTTCTTGAAGGGTTCATTTCATCTCCACAATAAGAGAACATGAGTAAAGTGTTCTTGAAGGTTCATTTCATCTCTACAATAAGAGAACATGAGTAAAGTGTTCTTGAAGGTTCATTTCATCTCTACAATAAGAGAACATGAGTAAAGTGTTCTTGAAGGGTCATTTCATCTCTACAATAAGAGAACATGAGTAAAGTGTTCTTGAAGGGTCATTTCATCTCCACAATAAGAGAACATGAGTAAAGTGTTCTTGAAGGTTCATTTCATCTCCACAATAAGAGAACATGAGTAAAGTGTTCTTGAAGGTTCATTTCATCTCTACAATAAGAGAACATGAGTAAAGTGTTCTTGAAGGGTCATTTCATCTCTACAATAAGAGAACATGAGTAAAGTGTTCTTGAAGGTTCATTTCATCTCCACAATAAGAGAACATGAGTAAAGTGTTCTTGAAGGGTCATTTCATCTCCACAATAAGAGAACATGAGTAAAGTGTTCTTGAAGGTTCATTTCATCTCTACAATAAGAGAACATGAGTAAAGTGTTCTTGAAGGGTCATTTCATCTCTACAATAAGAGAACATGAGTAAAGTGTTCTTGAAGGGTCATTTCATCTCTACAATAAGAGAACATGAGTAAAGTGTTCTTGAAGGGTCATTTCATCTCTACAATAAGAGAACATGAGTAAAGTGTTCTTGAAGGGTCATTTCATCTCTACAATAAGAGAACAGGAGTAAAGTGTTCTTGAAGGGTCATTTCATCTCCACAATAAGAGAACATGAGTAAAGTGTTCTTGAAGGTTCATTTCATCTCTACAATAAGAGAACATGAGTAAAGTGTTCTTGAAGGGTCATTTCATCTCTACAATAAGAGAACATGAGTAAAGTGTTCTTGAAGGGTCATTTCATCTCTACAATAAGAGAACATGAGTAAAGTGTTCTTGAAGGTTCATTTCATCTCTACAATAAGAGAACATGAGTAAAGTGTTCTTGAAGGGTCATTTCATCTCTACAATAAGAGAACAGGAGTAAAGTGTTCTTGAAGGTTCATTTCATCTCTACAATAAGAGAACATGAGTAAAGTGTTCTTGAAGGGTCATTTCATCTCTACAATAAGAGAACATGAGTAAAGTGTTCTTGAAGGGTCATTTCATCTCTACAATAAGAGAACATGAGTAAAGTGTTCTTGAAGGGTCATTTCATCTCTACAATAAGAGAACATGAGTAAAGTGTTCTTGAAGGTTCATTTCATCTCTACAATAAGAGAACATGAGTAAAGTGTTCTTGAAGGTTCATTTCATCTCTACAATAAGAGAACATGAGTAAAGTGTTCTTGAAGGGTCATTTCATCTCCACAATAAGAGAACATGAGTAAAGTGTTCTTGAAGGGTCATTTCATCTCTACAATAAGAGAACATGAGTAAAGTGTTCTTGAAGGGTCATTTCATCTCTACAATAAGAGAACATGAGTAAAGTGTTCTTGAAGGTTCATTTCATCTCCACAATAAGAGAACAGGAGTAAAGTGTTCTTGAAGGGTCATTTCATCTCTACAATAAGAGAACATGAGTAAAGTGTTCTTGAAGGGTCATTTCATCTCTACAATAAGAGAACATGAGTAAAGTGTTCTTGAAGGGTCATTTCATCTCCACAATAAGAGAACATGAGTAAAGTGTTCTTGAAGGGTCATTTCATCTCTACAATAAGAGAACATGAGTAAAGTGTTCTTGAAGGGTCATTTCATCTCTACAATAAGAGAACATGAGTAAAGTGTTCTTGAAGGGTCATTTCATCTCTACAATAAGAGAACATGAGTAAAGTGTTCTTGAAGGTTCATTTCATCTCCACAATAAGAGAACATGAGTAAAGTGTTCTTGAAGGGTCATTTCATCTCCACAATAAGAGAACATGAGTAAAGTGTTCTTGAAGGGTCATTTCATCTCCACAATAAGAGAACATGAGTAAAGTGTTCTTGAAGGTTCATTTCATCTCTACAATAAGAGAACATGAGTAAAGTGTTCTTGAAGGTTCATTTCATCTCTACAATAAGAGAACATGAGTAAAGTGTTCTTGAAGGTTCATTTCATCTCTACAATAAGAGAACATGAGTAAAGTGTTCTTGAAGGGTCATTTCATCTCTACAATAAGAGAACATGAGTAAAGTCTTCTTGAAGGTTCATTTCATCTCCACAATAAGAGAACATGAGTAAAGTGTTCTTGAAGGGTCATTTCATCTCTACAATAAGAGAACATGAGTAAAGTGTTCTTGAAGGTTCATTTCATCTCTACAATAAGAGAACATGAGTAAAGTGTTCTTGAAGGTTCATTTCATCTCTACAATAAGAGAACATGAGTAAAGTGTTCTTGAAGGGTCATTTCATCTCCACAATAAGAGAACATGAGTAAAGTGTTCTTGAAGGTTCATTTCATCTCTACAATAAGAGAACATGAGTAAAGTGTTCTTGAAGGTTCATTTCATCTCTACAATAAGAGAACATGAGTAAAGTGTTCTTGAAGGTTCATTTCATCTCTACAATAAGAGAACATGAGTAAAGTGTTCTTGAAGGGTCATTTCATCTCTACAATAAGAGAACATGAGTAAAGTGTTCTTGAAGGGTCATTTCATCTCTACAATAAGAGAACATGAGTAAAGTGTTCTTGAAGGTTCATTTCATCTCTACAATAAGAGAACATGAGTAAAGTGTTCTTGAAGGTTCATTTCATCTCCACAATAAGAGAACATGAGTAAAGTGTTCTTGAAGGTTCATTTCATCTCTACAATAAGAGAACATGAGTAAAGTGTTCTTGAAGGGTCATTTCATCTCTACAATAAGAGAACATGAGTAAAGTCTTCTTGAAGGTTCATTTCATCTCTACAATAAGAGAACATGAGTAAAGTGTTCTTGAAGGTTCATTTCATCTCTACAATAAGAGAACATGAGTAAAGTGTTCTTGAAGGGTCATTTCATCTCTACAATAAGAGAACATGAGTAAAGTGTTCTTGAAGGGTCATTTCATCTCTACAATAAGAGAACATGAGTAAAGTGTTCTTGAAGGGTCATTTCATCTCTACAATAAGAGAACATGAGTAAAGTGTTCTTGAAGGGTCATTTCATCTCTACAATAAGAGAACATGAGTAAAGTGTTCTTGAAGGTTCATTTCATCTCTACAATAAGAGAACATGAGTAAAGTGTTCTTGAAGGTTCATTTCATCTCCACAATAAGAGAACATGAGTAAAGTGTTCTTGAAGGGTCATTTCATCTCCACAATAAGAGAACATGAGTAAAGTGTTCTTGAAGGTTCATTTCATCTCCACAATAAGAGAACATGAGTAAAGTGTTCTTGAAGGGTCATTTCATCTCTACAATAAGAGAACATGAGTAAAGTGTTCTTGAAGGGTCATTTCATCTCCACAATAAGAGAACATGAGTAAAGTGTTCTTGAAGGGTCATTTCATCTCTACAATAAGAGAACATGAGTAAAGTGTTCTTGAAGGGTCATTTCATCTCTACAATAAGAGAACATGAGTAAAGTGTTCTTGAAGGGTCATTTCATCTCTACAATAAGAGAACATGAGTAAAGTGTTCTTGAAGGTTCATTTCATCTCCACAATAAGAGAACAGGAGTAAAGTGTTCTTGAAGGGTCATTTCATCTCTACAATAAGAGAACATGAGTAAAGTGTTCTTGAAGGGTCATTTCATCTCCACAATAAGAGAACATGAGTAAAGTGTTCTTGAAGGTTCATTTCATCTCTACAATAAGAGAACATGAGTAAAGTGTTCTTGAAGGGTCATTTCATCTCCACAATAAGAGAACATGAGTAAAGTGTTCTTGAAGGGTCATTTCATCTCTACAATAAGAGAACATGAGTAAAGTGTTCTTGAAGGTTCATTTCATCTCTACAATAAGAGAACATGAGTAAAGTGTTCTTGAAGGTTCATTTCATCTCCACAATAAGAGAACATGAGTAAAGTCTTCTTGAAGGGTCATTTCATCTCCACAATAAGAGAACATGAGTAAAGTCTTCTTGAAGGTTCATTTCATCTCTACAATAAGAGAACATGAGTAAAGTGTTCTTGAAGGTTCATTTCATCTCTACAATAAGAGAACATGAGTAAAGTGTTCTTGAAGGGTCATTTCATCTCTACAATAAGAGAACATGAGTAAAGTGTTCTTGAAGGGTCATTTCATCTCCACAATAAGAGAACATGAGTAAAGTCTTCTTGAAGGTTCATTTCATCTCCACAATAAGAGAACATGAGTAAAGTGTTCTTGAAGGTTCATTTCATCTCTACAATAAGAGAACATGAGTAAAGTGTTCTTGAAGGGTCATTTCATCTCTACAATAAGAGAACATGAGTAAAGTGTTCTTGAAGGTTCATTTCATCTCCACAATAAGAGAACATGAGTAAAGTGTTCTTGAAGGTTCATTTCATCTCCACAATAAGAGAACATGAGTAAAGTGTTCTTGAAGGTTCATTTCATCTCTACAATAAGAGAACATGAGTAAAGTGTTCTTGAAGGTTCATTTCATCTCTACAATAAGAGAACATGAGTAAAGTGTTCTTGAAGGTTCATTTCATCTCTACAATAAGAGAACATGAGTAAAGTGTTCTTGAAGGGTCATTTCATCTCTACAATAAGAGAACATGAGTAAAGTGTTCTTGAAGGGTCATTTCATCTCTACAATAAGAGAACATGAGTAAAGTGTTCTTGAAGGTTCATTTCATCTCTACAATAAGAGAACATGAGTAAAGTGTTCTTGAAGGGTCATTTCATCTCTACAATAAGAGAACATGAGTAAAGTGTTCTTGAAGGTTCATTTCATCTCCACAATAAGAGAACATGAGTAAAGTGTTCTTGAAGGTTCATTTCATCTCCACAATAAGAGAACATGAGTAAAGTGTTCTTGAAGGTTCATTTCATCTCCACAATAAGAGAACATGAGTAAAGTGTTCTTGAAGGTTCATTTCATCTCTACAATAAGAGAACAGGAGTAAAGTGTTCTTGAAGGTTCATTTCATCTCCACAATAAGAGAACATGAGTAAAGTGTTCTTGAAGGTTCATTTCATCTCTACAATAAGAGAACATGAGTAAAGTGTTCTTGAAGGTTCATTTCATCTCTACAATAAGAGAACATGAGTAAAGTGTTCTTGAAGGTTCATTTCATCTCTACAATAAGAGAACATGAGTAAAGTGTTCTTGAAGGGTCATTTCATCTCTACAATAAGAGAACATGAGTAAAGTGTTCTTGAAGGTTCATTTCATCTCCACAATAAGAGAACATGAGTAAAGTGTTCTTGAAGGTTCATTTCATCTCCACAATAAGAGAACATGAGTAAAGTGTTCTTGAAGGGTCATTTCATCTCCACAATAAGAGAACATGAGTAAAGTGTTCTTGAAGGGTCATTTCATCTCTACAATAAGAGAACATGAGTAAAGTGTTCTTGAAGGGTCATTTCATCTCTACAATAAGAGAACATGAGTAAAGTGTTCTTGAAGGGTCATTTCATCTCCACAATAAGAGAACATGAGTAAAGTGTTCTTGAAGGGTCATTTCATCTCTACAATAAGAGAACATGAGTAAAGTGTTCTTGAAGGTTCATTTCATCTCCACAATAAGAGAACATGAGTAAAGTGTTCTTGAAGGTTCATTTCATCTCTACAATAAGAGAACATGAGTAAAGTGTTCTTGAAGGGTCATTTCATCTCTACAATAAGAGAACATGAGTAAAGTGTTCTTGAAGGTTCATTTCATCTCTACAATAAGAGAACATGAGTAAAGTGTTCTTGAAGGTTCATTTCATCTCTACAATAAGAGAACATGAGTAAAGTGTTCTTGAAGGTTCATTTCATCTCTACAATAAGAGAACATGAGTAAAGTGTTCTTGAAGGTTCATTTCATCTCCACAATAAGAGAACATGAGTAAAGTGTTCTTGAAGGGTCATTTCATCTCTACAATAAGAGAACATGAGTAAAGTGTTCTTGAAGGTTCATTTCATCTCTACAATAAGAGAACATGAGTAAAGTGTTCTTGAAGGGTCATTTCATCTCTACAATAAGAGAACATGAGTAAAGTGTTCTTGAAGGGTCATTTCATCTCTACAATAAGAGAACATGAGTAAAGTGTTCTTGAAGGTTCATTTCATCTCCACAATAAGAGAACATGAGTAAAGTGTTCTTGAAGGTTCATTTCATCTCTACAATAAGAGAACATGAGTAAAGTGTTCTTGAAGGTTCATTTCATCTCCACAATAAGAGAACATGAGTAAAGTGTTCTTGAAGGGTCATTTCATCTCTACAATAAGAGAACATGAGTAAAGTGTTCTTGAAGGGTCATTTCATCTCTACAATAAGAGAACATGAGTAAAGTGTTCTTGAAGGTTCATTTCATCTCTACAATAAGAGAACAGGAGTAAAGTGTTCTTGAAGGGTCATTTCATCTCTACAATAAGAGAACATGAGTAAAGTGTTCTTGAAGGGTCATTTCATCTCCACAATAAGAGAACATGAGTAAAGTGTTCTTGAAGGGTCATTTCATCTCTACAATAAGAGAACATGAGTAAAGTGTTCTTGAAGGGTCATTTCATCTCTACAATAAGAGAACATGAGTAAAGTGTTCTTGAAGGTTCATTTCATCTCTACAATAAGAGAACATGAGTAAAGTGTTCTTGAAGGGTCATTTCATCTCTACAATAAGAGAACATGAGTAAAGTGTTCTTGAAGGGTCATTTCATCTCCACAATAAGAGAACATGAGTAAAGTGTTCTTGAAGGGTCATTTCATCTCTACAATAAGAGAACATGAGTAAAGTGTTCTTGAAGGGTCATTTCATCTCTACAATAAGAGAACATGAGTAAAGTGTTCTTGAAGGGTCATTTCATCTCTACAATAAGAGAACATGAGTAAAGTGTTCTTGAAGGGTCATTTCATCTCTACAATAAGAGAACATGAGTAAAGTGTTCTTGAAGGGTCATTTCATCTCTACAATAAGAGAACATGAGTAAAGTGTTCTTGAAGGGTCATTTCATCTCTACAATAAGAGAACATGAGTAAAGTGTTCTTGAAGGGTCATTTCATCTCTACAATAAGAGAACAGGAGTAAAGTGTTCTTGAAGGGTCATTTCATCTCTACAATAAGAGAACATGAGTAAAGTGTTCTTGAAGGGTCATTTCATCTCTACAATAAGAGAACATGAGTAAAGTGTTCTTGAAGGTTCATTTCATCTCTACAATAAGAGAACATGAGTAAAGTGTTCTTGAAGGTTCATTTCATCTCTACAATAAGAGAACATGAGTAAAGTGTTCTTGAAGGGTCATTTCATCTCTACAATAAGAGAACATGAGTAAAGTGTTCTTGAAGGTTCATTTCATCTCTACAATAAGAGAACATGAGTAAAGTGTTCTTGAAGGTTCATTTCATCTCTACAATAAGAGAACATGAGTAAAGTGTTCTTGAAGGTTCATTTCATCTCTACAATAAGAGAACATGAGTAAAGTGTTCTTGAAGGGTCATTTCATCTCTACAATAAGAGAACATGAGTAAAGTGTTCTTGAAGGGTCATTTCATCTCTACAATAAGAGAACATGAGTAAAGTGTTCTTGAAGGTTCATTTCATCTCTACAATAAGAGAACATGAGTAAAGTGTTCTTGAAGGGTCATTTCATCTCTACAATAAGAGAACATGAGTAAAGTGTTCTTGAAGGGTTCATTTCATCTCCACAATAAGAGAACATGAGTAAAGTGTTCTTGAAGGGTCATTTCATCTCTACAATAAGAGAACAGGAGTAAAGTGTTCTTGAAGGGTCATTTCATCTCTACAATAAGAGAACATGAGTAAAGTGTTCTTGAAGGGTCATTTCATCTCCACAATAAGAGAACATGAGTAAAGTGTTCTTGAAGGGTCATTTCATCTCTACAATAAGAGAACATGAGTAAAGTGTTCTTGAAGGGTCATTTCATCTCTACAATAAGAGAACATGAGTAAAGTGTTCTTGAAGGGTCATTTCATCTCTACAATAAGAGAACATGAGTAAAGTGTTCTTGAAGGTTCATTTCATCTCCACAATAAGAGAACAGGAGTAAAGTGTTCTTGAAGGGTCATTTCATCTCCACAATAAGAGAACATGAGTAAAGTGTTCTTGAAGGGTCATTTCATCTCCACAATAAGAGAACATGAGTAAAGTGTTCTTGAAGGTTCATTTCATCTCTACAATAAGAGAACATGAGTAAAGTGTTCTTGAAGGTTCATTTCATCTCTACAATAAGAGAACATGAGTAAAGTGTTCTTGAAGGTTCATTTCATCTCTACAATAAGAGAACATGAGTAAAGTGTTCTTGAAGGGTCATTTCATCTCTACAATAAGAGAACATGAGTAAAGTCTTCTTGAAGGTTCATTTCATCTCCACAATAAGAGAACATGAGTAAAGTGTTCTTGAAGGGTCATTTCATCTCTACAATAAGAGAACATGAGTAAAGTGTTCTTGAAGGTTCATTTCATCTCTACAATAAGAGAACATGAGTAAAGTGTTCTTGAAGGTTCATTTCATCTCTACAATAAGAGAACATGAGTAAAGTGTTCTTGAAGGTTCATTTCATCTCTACAATAAGAGAACATGAGTAAAGTGTTCTTGAAGGTTCATTTCATCTCTACAATAAGAGAACATGAGTAAAGTGTTCTTGAAGGGTCATTTCATCTCTACAATAAGAGAACATGAGTAAAGTGTTCTTGAAGGTTCATTTCATCTCCACAATAAGAGAACATGAGTAAAGTGTTCTTGAAGGTTCATTTCATCTCCACAATAAGAGAACATGAGTAAAGTGTTCTTGAAGGGTCATTTCATCTCCACAATAAGAGAACATGAGTAAAGTGTTCTTGAAGGTTCATTTCATCTCCACAATAAGAGAACATGAGTAAAGTGTTCTTGAAGGGTCATTTCATCTCCACAATAAGAGAACATGAGTAAAGTGTTCTTGAAGGGTCATTTCATCTCTACAATAAGAGAACATGAGTAAAGTGTTCTTGAAGGGTCATTTCATCTCCACAATAAGAGAACATGAGTAAAGTGTTCTTGAAGGTTCATTTCATCTCTACAATAAGAGAACATGAGTAAAGTGTTCTTGAAGGTTCATTTCATCTCTACAATAAGAGAACATGAGTAAAGTGTTCTTGAAGGTTCATTTCATCTCCACAATAAGAGAACATGAGTAAAGTGTTCTTGAAGGGTCATTTCATCTCCACAATAAGAGAACATGAGTAAAGTCTTCTTGAAGGGTCATTTCATCTCCACAATAAGAGAACATGAGTAAAGTCTTCTTGAAGGTTCATTTCATCTCTACAATAAGAGAACATGAGTAAAGTGTTCTTGAAGGTTCATTTCATCTCTACAATAAGAGAACATGAGTAAAGTGTTCTTGAAGGGTCATTTCATCTCTACAATAAGAGAACAGGAGTAAAGTGTTCTTGAAGGGTCATTTCATCTCCACAATAAGAGAACATGAGTAAAGTCTTCTTGAAGGTTCATTTCATCTCCACAATAAGAGAACATGAGTAAAGTGTTCTTGAAGGTTCATTTCATCTCCACAATAAGAGAACATGAGTAAAGTCTTCTTGAAGGGTCATTTCATCTCCACAATAAGAGAACATGAGTAAAGTCTTCTTGAAGGTTCATTTCATCTCCACAATAAGAGAACATGAGTAAAGTCTTCTTGAAGGTTCATTTCATCTCCACAATAAGAGAACATGAGTAAAGTCTTCTTGAAGGTTCATTTCATCTCCACAATAAGAGAACATGAGTAAAGTCTTCTTGAAGGGTCATTTCATCTCCACAATAAGAGAACATGAGTAAAGTCTTCTTGAAGGTTCATTTCATCTCTACAATAAGAGAACATGAGTAAAGTGTTCTTGAAGGTTCATTTCATCTCTACAATAAGAGAACATGAGTAAAGTGTTCTTGAAGGGTCATTTCATCTCT
>CM036535.1:302500-307500 GCA_020745685.1 Tautogolabrus adspersus | reverse complement strand
TCACAACATGGACCTACTATCACCTCCAACCAGGGGCGTCGTAGCGGGGGGGAAAGTGGGACTGACTACCCAGGGCCCATGTGGGGAGGGGGGCCCTTAATGGGCCTGAAATAAAACTGTATTTTTATCAAGATTTTTTTTCTCTAAGTTATACCTGCAATAAGATAATTAAAATTCTCTGAATAAAAAAACAAACATTCAGAATTCCTTTCAGGAGAAAATGTGGAGTCTCTCTCAGAGGCCCCTCTCCCCCCTTCTTAATGCGCAGAATGGTTTAGTCCGTCCCGCACCTCGACTGGTCTGATCTGTCAGTGGTCTGTGAGTCCAGAGTGAGTGATGGTGCAGGCTGAAGTTAAACCAGTTGATAGAGGAATTCAGCCAAGAATATCGTTTGGATCATATCTGTGTTTTATATATAAATGTATTTTATTAATCCCCTTCATCGGTCTCATATGACCCTATCTTGTAGAAATATTACATCGCGGTAAAAAGGAGTCCACTTTGGAGCGATATTTATCGTCTTTCCCAGCGAGCTACAGTAACATCTCTGACATCAACAGATTCATTGTAAACTGTAAATTCATATGATATCAATGTTGTCGCGCCAGCATTAAAACTGATTCCGCTACTTCTGCCTAAAAAACTACATTTTTAACGTGAGGTGAGACAAATGATAATACAGTGTTAGAAGAATAAAAGTCAGAACTGAGAAGAACTAATAAAGCCTGATTTTAAAGTCATGATGACAAGTGGCAGAATCTAATTCACATTTATTACATGTTTACAGTTTATCATGAATGCCAGTAGAATGTTTAATTCAGTAATCTAACCAATCAGATCACGTTTAGACATTCAAAGCCTTTAGATCATTAATAAGCAAGTTAAAGTCAAACAATGCTGCTAGAAATGTTCAAATGTCTGAAAGGTGCGTCTATTACAACGTTTAAATTATTTTTGAACTATGTGGAAATATTACAGAGTTTATTTATCTCCCATTTTCAAGGTGTAAAACAAAGCATAGTTGTTTAAAGTTTGAATGGGTCATTTGTGTGATGGAGGTGTGGATATAGAAATTCTCCGTGTTTAGTTTTGGCTGTGGCAGGGGCCCAATGTTAAATCTTTTCCCGGGGCCCGGCATTCCTAGCGGCGCCCCTGCCTCAAAAATGTAGCACGACTTAGAGGGCTCATGTCAGCTCCAGACTTAGAAACACTTGTTCATGCCTTTATAACTAGCAGACTATTGTAACTAACCCTAACCCTGTCAGGCAGCTCCAGACTTAGAAACACTTGTCCATGCCTTTATAACTAGCAGACTATTGTAACTAACCCTAACCCTGTCAGGCAGCTCCAGACTTAGAAACACTTGTCCATGCCTTTATAACTAGCAGACTATTGTAACTAACCCTAACCCTGTCAGGCAGCTCCAGACTTAGAAACACTTGTTCATGCCTTTATAACTAGCAGACTATTGTAACTAACCCTAACCCTGTCAGGCAGCTCCAGACTTAGAAACACTTGTACATGCCTTTATAACTAGCAGACTATTGTAACTAACCCTAACCCTGTCAGGCAGCTCCAGACTTAGAAACACTTGTTCATGCCTTTATAACTAGCAGACTATTGTAACTAACCCTAACCCTGTCAGTCAGCTCCAGACTTAGAAACACTTGTTCATGCCTTTATAACTAGCAGACTATTGTAACTAACCCTAACCCTGTCAGGCAGCTCCAGACTTAGAAACACTTGTTCATGCCTTTATAACTAGCAGACTATTGTAACTAACCCTAACCCTGTCAGGCAGCTCCAGACTTAGAAACACTTGTACATGCCTTTATAACTAGCAGACTATTGTAACTAACCCTAACCCTGTCAGGCAGCTCCAGACTTAGAAACACTTGTTCATGCCTTTATAACTAGCAGACTATTGTAACTAACCCTAACCCTGTCAGTCAGGTCCAGACTTAGAAACACTTGTACATGCCTTTATAACTAGCAGACTATTGTAACTAACCCTAACCCTGTCAGTCAGCTCCAGACTTAGAAACACTTGTTCATGCCTTTATAACTAGCAGACTATTGTAACTAACCCTAACCCTGTCAGTCAGCTCCAGACTTAGAAACACTTGTACATGCCTTTATAACTAGCAGACTATTGTAACTAACCCTAACCCTGTCAGTCAGCTCCAGACTTAGAAACACTTGTCCATGCCTTTATAACTAGCAGACTATTGTAACTAACCCTAACCCTGTCAGTCAGCTCCAGACTTAGAAACACTTGTACATGCCTTTATAACTAGCAGACTATTGTAACTAACCCTAACCCTGTCAGTCAGCTCCAGACTTAGAAACACTTGTACATGCCTTTATAACTAGCAGGCTATTGTAACTAACCCTAACCCTGTCAGTCAGCTCCAGACTTAGAAACACTTGTACATGCCTTTATAACTAGCAGGCTATTGTAACTAACCCTAACCCTGTCAGTCAGCTCCAGACTTAGAAACACTTGTTCATGCCTTTATAACTAGCAGGCTATTGTAACTAACCCTAACCCTGTCAGGCAGCTCCAGACTTAGAAACACTTGTACATGCCTTTATAACTAGCAGACTATTGTAACTAACCCTAACCCTGTCAGGCAGCTCCAGACTTAGAAACACTTGTTCATGCCTTTATAACTAGTAGGCTAGACTATTGTAACTAACCCTAACCCTGTCAGTCAGCTCCAGACTTAGAAACACTTGTCCATGCCTTTATAACTAGCAGACTATTGTAACTAACCCTAACCCTGTCAGTCAGCTCCAGACTTAGAAACACTTGTCCATGCCTTTATAACTAGCAGACTATTGTAACTAACCCTAACCCTGTCAGGCAGCTCCAGACTTAGAAACACTTGTTCATGCCTTTATAACTAGTAGGCTAGACTATTGTAACTAACCCTAACCCTGTCAGTCAGCTCCAGACTTAGAAACACTTGTCCATGCCTTTATAACTAGCAGACTATTGTAACTAACCCTAACCCTGTCAGTCAGCTCCAGACTTAGAAACACTTGTACATGCCTTTATAACTAGCAGACTATTGTAACTAACCCTAACCCTGTCAGGCAGCTCCAGACTTAGAAACACTTGTTCATGCCTTTATAACTAGCAGACTATTGTAACTAACCCTAACCCTGTCAGTCAGCTCCAGACTTAGAAACACTTGTCCATGCCTTTATAACTAGCAGGCTATTGTAACTAACCCTAACCCTGTCAGTCAGCTCCAGACTTAGAAACACTTGTTCATGCCTTTATAACTAGCAGACTATTGTAACTAACCCTAACCCTGTCAGTCAGCTCCAGACTTAGAAACACTTGTACATGCCTTTATAACTAGCAGACTATTGTAACTAACCCTAACCCTGTCAGGCAGCTCCAGACTTAGAAACACTTGTTCATGCCTTTATAACTAGTAGGCTAGACTATTGTAACTAACCCTAACCCTGTCAGTCAGCTCCAGACTTAGAAACACTTGTCCATGCCTTTATAACTAGCAGACTATTGTAACTAACCCTAACCCTGTCAGTCAGCTCCAGACTTAGAAACACTTGTTCATGCCTTTATAACTAGCAGGCTATTGTAACTAACCCTAACCCTGTCAGGCAGCTCCAGACTTAGAAACACTTGTTCATGCCTTTATAACTAGCAGGCTATTGTAACTAACCCTAACCCTGTCAGTCAGCTCCAGACTTAGAAACACTTGTTCATGCCTTTATAACTAGTAGGCTATTGTAACTAACCCTAACCCTGTCAGTCAGCTCCAGACTTAGAAACACTTGTTCATGCCTTTATAACTAGCAGGCTATTGTAACTAACCCTAACCCTGTCAGGCAGCTCCAGACTTAGAAACACTTGTACATGCCTTTATAACTAGCAGACTATTGTAACTAACCCTAACCCTGTCAGTCAGCTCCAGACTTAGAAACACTTGTACATGCCTTTATAACTAGCAGACTATTGTAACTAACCCTAACCCTGTCAGTCAGCTCCAGACTTAGAAACACTTGTACATGCCTTTATAACTAGCAGACTATTGTAACTAACCCTAACCCTGTCAGTCAGCTCCAGACTTAGAAACACTTGTTCATGCCTTTATAACTAGTAGACTATTGTAACTAACCCTAACCCTGTCAGTCAGCTCCAGACTTAGAAACACTTGTTCATGCCTTTATAACTAGCAGACTATTGTAACTAACCCTAACCCTGTCAGGCAGCTCCAGACTTAGAAACACTTGTTCATGCCTTTATAACTAGCAGGCTATTGTAACTAACCCTAACCCTGTCAGTCAGCTCCAGACTTAGAAACACTTGTTCATGCCTTTATAACTAGCAGACTATTGTAACTAACCCTAACCCTGTCAGTCAGCTCCAGACTTAGAAACACTTGTACATGCCTTTATAACTAGCAGACTATTGTAACTAACCCTAACCCTGTCAGGCAGCTCCAGACTTAGAAACACTTGTACATGCCTTTATAACTAGCAGACTATTGTAACTAACCCTAACCCTGTCAGTCAGCTCCAGACTTAGAAACACTTGTCCATGCCTTTATAACTAGCAGACTATTGTAACTAACCCTAACCCTGTCAGGCAGCTCCAGACTTAGAAACACTTGTTCATGCCTTTATAACTAGCAGACTATTGTAACTAACCCTAACCCTGTCAGTCAGCTCCAGACTTAGAAACACTTGTTCATGCCTTTATAACTAGTAGACTATTGTAACTAACCCTAACCCTGTCAGTCAGCTCCAGACTTAGAAACACTTGTTCATGCCTTTATAACTAGCAGACTATTGTAACTAACCCTAACCCTGTCAGTCAGCTCCAGACTTAGAAACACTTGTTCATGCCTTTATAACTAGCAGACTATTGTAACTAACCCTAACCCTGTCAGGCAGCTCCAGACTTAGAAACACTTGTCCATGCCTTTATAACTAGCAGACTATTGTAACTAACCCTAACCCTG
>CM036535.1:220000-297500 GCA_020745685.1 Tautogolabrus adspersus | reverse complement strand
AACACACAAGAAAATGAAAACAGGAATGAAAGTGTTGACAGTGAATCTAATGACGTAGTTTTTAACATCGATGACATAGATCAGAGTCAGCAGGATGTGCTGCCTGATCAGAGTCAGCAGGTCAAAGAGCAGACAGGACAGACTGCGACCAGAGTGGCAGAGTCTGTTTTGGATGAAGAGTGTGTGAATGATGAAGATCTGTTAAAGATGTCTGGAAAAAGAAAAAGTACAGAAAGTAAAGTTAACAGTGTTCAAACGAATAAAATGTCAAAGAAAGACCCTCAGTGTTCCTCCTCTCAGTCAGAGGAGAATACCCTGCAAACATGTGACCCGCAGAGTGACCTGCAGGTTGACCCCCAGAGTGACCTGCAGGGTGACATGGAGAGCACGCAGGACACGCAGGGTGACCTGCAGAGCTCACAGGAGAGTGACTCTGAGGAACCTATGCATGAAGAAATGCAGAGTGGTTACTCTTTTACGAGAATACAATCGTTTTTAAAAGAAACCAAAGGGTTGAGAGCTGTTAAGATCGGGGATTTCTTTCCTGACATGCAGCTTTTTCATGACTCTGTCAGGTTTTTCATGAAGAACTCGGGGAGTCTGGGGCAGCCTTCTTTTTCTGAGCAGGAGGTCTTCAGGCTTAAGAAAATGTTGGGTAAAGTTCGAGCTCAAATAGCTAAAAATGAATAAGTTGATCGTGTTTTCTTTTTTCTTTCTTTTGTTTGGATGCACCTTTAATCTAAACATGTGTGACATAAAGCTGGGCTCTTTAAATATTAACGGTGCTCGAGAAGACGTCAAAAGAGCTTCTCTGTTTTCTCTGTGTCAGAGTAAGAACCTCAATGTCATGTTTCTTCAGGAAACCCACAGTACTCCTGACAATGAGAGTGACTGGAAGAGGGAGTGGAGTGGGGAGGTTTTTCTCAGTCATAAGACCAGTAACAGTGGGGGGGTTGGGTTTCTCTTCTCCAGAGATTTCTTACCTGTGTCCTGTGCTGTAGAGGAAGTGATTCCTGGAAGGCTGTTAAAAATCTGTGCTGAATTTGAAAAAGTAAAAATGGTCTTTCTAAATGTGTATGCTCCCACTGTGGGTTCAGAGCGCCTCGTGTTTCTGGACATGTTGAGAAACGTGCTCAGTCACTGTAACAGTGAAGAGTATTTGTTTTTGGGAGGTGATTTTAATTGCACTGTAAACCCTGTGTTAGACAGGAACCACCAAGAACCCCACGCTGCTTCTAAGAGCTCTTTAATGAAACTTGTGGAACATTTTGAGTTGTGTGATGTTTGGAGACATTTTAATCAGAGTCAGCGACAGTACACCTGGACGCACTGTAAAGATAATTTGTTATCTCTGGCCAGACTCGATCGAGTGTATTGTTTCAAACATCATAATAATGTGTTTAAAAGTTGTACCATAAGTCCGGTTGGTATATCCGACCACTCTCTTGTTCAGTGTTTAGTGTTTATTAAAGATGTCAGATGTAAGAGTGCTTACTGGCACTTTAACACAACACTGTTGTCTGATGGTGTTTTTAAAAATGTGTTCAAGTCCTTTTGGAGTAATCACAGAGAAACACTAAGCGAGTACAGCTCTTTACAGCAGTGGTGGGACGTAGGTAAAGTCCAAATCAAACAGCTTTGCCTACAGTACACTCTCAATGTCACTAAGGACATGGCCCGATCTATGCGAGCTCTGGAGAGAGAAGTGGTGGAGCTGCAGGAGTTAGCAGATTCCACAGGAGAACGAGAACATTTTAAAGTTCTCAAAAACAAAAAAATCAGCTCTGTCTGACCTGCTGGGTATTTCTGCTCAGGGTGCACTGGTTCGGTCACGTTTCCAGAATGTCGTTGAAATGGATGCTCCCTCTCACTTCTTCTTCGGTCTGGAACGTAAGAATGGTCAGAGGAGACTAATACACTCCCTGCGGTCCGACAACGGGCAGCTGCTGCAGGAGTCGGATGAGATTCGGCAGTGTGCTGTTGGGTTTTATAAAAATCTGTATAAGATGGAGTTCCAGGAAGAACCAGAGGTGGCGCTGTCCTTTTATGAGGGACTTCCTAAGGTCTCTGAGGAGGACAATGCTGAGCTGGAGGCAGAGCTGACTGCTCAGGAGCTGCAGGAGGCCCTGCAGAGTCTGCAGAGTGGGAAGGCTCCGGGGATAGACGGCCTCCCTGCAGACTTTTATAAGACCTTTTGGCCTGTAATAGGTGAAGATGTTTTGTGTGTTCTCAGGGACAGTCTGAGTAAGGGGCGGCTGCCTCTGAGCTGTAGGAGGGCTGTTCTCACCCTTCTCCCAAAGAAAGGAGACCTCCAGGACATCAAGAACTGGCGCCCTGTTTCTCTTCTCTGTACGGATTATAAACTGTTGTCCAGAGTGTTGGCCATGAGACTGAGGAGAGTGATGGAGCAGGTCATCCATGTTGACCAGACTTACTGTGTACCCAGCAGGTTGATATCTGACAATGTTACTCTAATTCGGGACATTTTGGACCTCTCTGGTTCATTGGGCTGTGAGCTTGGTCTGATTTCTCTAGACCAAGAAAAGGCTTTTGACCGGGTTGAACACCAATACTTGTGGCAGACGCTCCAAGCCTTTGGGTTCAGCTGTGGTCTCATAGCCAAGATCCAGGTCTTGTACAGTGACATTGAGAGTGTACTAAAAATGAATGGTGGTTTGAGTGCTCCTTTTAGAGTGCAGAGGGGAGTCAGACAGGGCTGCTCTCTGTCAGGAATGCTCTATTCTTTGGCCATAGAGCCTTTACTGCACAGATTAAGAGTTCATCTGTCTGGTTTCTCTTTTCCTGGGTGTAAAACATTGTTTAAATTGTCTGCTTATGCTGATGATGTCATTGTTCTGGTTAAAAATCAGAATGATATTAATGTTTTAAATGAAACTGTAATGTCTTTTGGTAAACTGTCCTCTGCTAAGGTCAACTGGTCCAAAAGTGAAGCCTTAGCAGTGGGGGATGGGCTGTACAGGAGGCTGGTTTTACCTGGAGGCCTCGTGTGGACGAAAGAGGGACTCAAATATCTTGGAGTCTATCTTGGAAATGAAACCTTCTCCAGTAAAAACTGGGACAATGTCCTGGAGAAGGTCGAGGGCCGACTAAAGAAATGGAAATGGATTTTACCCAAAATGTCATTTAAAGGTCGGATCCTTGTTATTAATAATCTTGTGTCTTCCATGTTGTGGCACCGGCTGGTGTGCACGGACCCTCCAGTGAACCTGCTGTCCAGAGTGCAGTCTATCATGGTGGACTTTTTCTGGGACCGCCTGCACTGGGTCCAGCAGAGCGTCCTTTTCCTGCCCAAAGAGGAAGGGGGTCACGGACTGGTCCATCTGGCGAGCAGAGGAGCTGCTTTCAGGCTGCAGTTCATCCAGCGATTTCTCAGTGGACCTGCTGATCTGGTCTGGAGACCCATCGCTCGAGCCATACTGGAGCGGTGTGGTGGTCTGGGTCTGGCTGAGTCGCTGTTTTTAATGAATATTGATGGATGTAAGGTGCCAAATCTCCCGGTTTTCTATAAAGGAGCGTTCAAAGTGTGGGGACTGTTCCACAAAGAGAGACAGAAGAACGGCTCCTCTCTTCACTGGCTTCTCAAAGAGCCTGTGGTGTACGGGACTCGTCTTAAGTGTGAAGCAGGGCCGTCCCTACTTCAAAAACTGTGCGAGGCCAAAACCCTCACGCTTGAACATTTAGTGGAGGTGTGCGGTCCTCACCTGGACAATGCAGCTGGTCTGGCCTCACGTTTGGGGATCAGGTCAGTCAGAGTGATCGGCCTCCTGCTTAGAGGATGGAAGCAGCAGCTGACTCGCTCTGAACTGTCGCTGCTTGCTGCTCATTGTGATGGACTGATTCAGCCCGACATGAATGACTCTTTTCCTGATGTGACACTTGTTCCTGTGTTCAATGATAATGTTGGTGTTCTGTTAAAACTGTGTAATGGTGTTGGTAAAACACTGAGTACATTGACTGGTAAGATTATGTATTACCTGTCAGTCAAAGTTTTAAATCAGAACAAACTCAGAGATCGAGTGGACACTCCGTGGAGAGCTCACCTGGCTCTGTCAGAGGCTCAGAGGCCTGAATGGAGAGCTCTGTATAAAGCACCGTTAACAAAGCGTGTTGGTGATTTACAGTGGAGGGTTCTTCATGGAAGTATTGCTGTGAATAGTTTTGTGTCTGTGATTAATCCTGATGTTGTAGATACATGTCCGTTCTGCCCGCAGAGAGAAACTGTGTTTCATTGTTTCTTGGAGTGTGGTCGTCTTGTGTCTCTGTTTCAAATGTTGATTCAGATCTTTTCTTTGTTTGGTGAGGTTTTTTCCCACCAAATGTTCATTTTGGGGTATAAATACAGCAGACATCAAAAGTCCAAATGTCAACTTTTTAATTTCCTGATAGGTCAAGCAAAGATGGCTGTGTACCTGAGCAGGAGGAAAAAGGTGGAAGGGTCTTTGGATTCAGATGCAAAGAGTATTTTTGTTTGTATGTTGAAAGCTCGTCTGAAGCTAGACTTCAAATATTTCTGTTTGACGAACAATTTGGAAATGTTTGAAGACACTTGGTGCATCAAACGTGTTTTATGTTCTGTTGAGAATGATGATTTGGTTTTTGGTAATTTTTTGATTTGATTTTGGTTTTATTTTTGTTTTATTTTGAGTGTTTGCTGTTTGTTATTTATGTTTTTTTGAGAATGATTTGAGCAATTAAAAGAAGTTTGAAAAATCAAATCTCTCTCTCTCTCTCTCTCTCTCTGTCTCTCTCTGTCTCTCTCTCTCTCTGTCTCTCTCTCTCTGTCTCTCTCTGTCTCTCTCTCTCTCTCTCTCTCTCTCTCTCTGTCTCTCTCTCTCTCTCTCTCTCTCTCTCTCTCTCCCTCTCTCTCTGTCTCTCTCTCTCTCTCTCTCTCTCTCTCTCTCTCTGTCTCTCTCTCTCTCTCTCTCTCTCTCTCTCTCTCTCTCTCTCTCTCTCTCTCTCTCCCTCTCTCTCTGTCTCTCTCTCTCTCTCTCTCTCTCTCTCTCTCTGTCTCTCTCTCTCTCTCTCTCTCTCTCTCTCTCTCTCTCTCTCTCTCTCTCTCTCTCTCTCTCTCTCTCTCTCTCTCTCTCCCTCTCTCTCTCTCTCTCTCTCTCTCTCTCTCTCTCTCTCTCTGTCTCTCTCGATGTCCTGTCTGTCAAATAAAGGATACAGTTTGTTGTCAGGAAACATTACAGGGGCGCCATAATCGACACACAACAACCCCTAAACATCCCAAACTCATGAAGTCATCAAAACACAACAAAATAACAAAGAGCAGGTTTGTCTCCCCCTTGTGGTGACACGGTTAGTCATGTTCCTCATTTACCGGACAAGGATTTACAAATGTTGTCTGTTTGAGATCAAACTATTTCATCCAGTGTTCCTCTCGTGGATTTTATATCATTATAACCTTAGCATTCAGCAAAAGCACAAAATACATCTTTTAAAAAATATTCTGTGAAGGAAAAAGAGAAATCCATTTCTCCTTTTTCTTTCAGCACAAAGTTAAGAGACAGGGGGAATAGTTCAGTTATCTGCTTGTGTTTGGTTAAGGGCCTGTGAAGACTGTTTCTATTGATGATAGTTTGAGATAACGGCGTGCTCGAGCGTGGCTAATAATCTAAGATAACACTCTCACGGCGGCGTGTTGCTGCTCTGATCACTGAGCCTCTCCCATGTACATTTGTCTGCAGTGTTTGTTGTCTCCTGTCGCTTCCCTTTTGTTCCCAACAAAGACAGAAGGACTCTGGTTTTCCTCTCAACCCTTCTTAATGATCACTGATCATTCATGGGTCACAGGACGCTTGTCTGTGTGCTGTGACCTTTGACCCCCCCACTCGGCCCCCTGACCACTGGCTGTTTGTTTTTGATGGAGCAGCAGAGGATCACAGGATTCCTGGATACCTAAAAGTGCAGAGTCCAGCTCACCTGGAGACGTTAGAGTTCCTCTAATGTTGTCATTTTTTAGGACTTTTAGTCTTGATTTGAGAAGACAGGAAGCGTGTGGAGACAGAGAGAGGATGACCTGCTGCACCAAACACAACGTAGGAAACAGTGGTGTGTGGCATCAGTTTGGGATGTGGTTGCGTGCAGAGCGAGCCGCTCCGTTTAGCCGTGTTATGTAACACAGGTTGTAATCTGTTATATAATCACACACTGAGTGAAATGTTCTGCACTTCAATTGGAGGCTTCCAGGATTTGTTTTTATCTGACAGTGAGAAATGTTGGTCTCTAAAACATCTGTAAGAAAGCAGAAATTACAGTGAGATCAAATACCGCACAGCGTGTTGAAGGAACCCGTGGAGCCCGGCTGCAGAGAGACCGGTTTATTCTCACACAAAGCTGTCTCTATTAAAGAAAGTCCAAATAAATATCAAACATGTCAAGGACATCAGCAATCAGAGTTTCACCTCCTTCTGTTATTTTCTCTGAATTAGAAAGATGTGTTTTTTATTCAGCGCTCCGTGTATCCGACCTTCACGTACCTCGCTCTTTGTTAGAAACACGTCACCTGGAGGGCACGTGTGTAAAGAAACATATGAAAGAGGAAACAACAGACCCTCTACATGTAATAAATACAACAGACCCTCTACATCTAATAAATACAACAGACCCTCTACATGTAATAAATACAACAGACCCTCTACATCTAATAAATACAACAGACCCTCTACATCTAATAAATACAACAGACCCTCTACATCTAATAAATACAACAGACCCTCTACATCTAATAAATACAACAGACCCTCTACATCTAATAAATACAACAGACCCTCTACATCTAATAAATACAACAGACACTCTACATCTAATAAATACAACAGACCCTCTACATCTAATAAATACAACAGACACTCTACATCTAATAAATACAACAGACCCTCTACATCTAATAAATACAACAGACACTCTACATCTAATAAATACAACAGACCCTCTACATCTAATAAATACAACAGACACTCTACATCTAATAAATACAACAGACCCTCTACATCTAATAAATACAACAGACCCTCTACATCTAATAAATACAACAGACCCTCTACATCTAATAAATACAACAGACCCTCTACATATAATAAATACAACAGACCCTCTACATCTAATAAATACAACAGACACTCTACATCTAATAAATACAACAGACACTCTACATATAATAAATACAACAGACCCTCTACATCTAATAAATACAACAGACCCTCTACATATAATAAATACAACAGACCCTCTACATCTAATAAATACAACAGACACTCTACATCTAATAAATACAACAGACCCTCTACATCTAATAAATACAACAGACCCTCTACATCTTATAAATACAACAGACACTCTACATCTAATAAATACAACAGACCCTCTACATCTAATAAATACAACAGACCCTCTACATCTAATAAATACAACAGACACTCTACATCTAATAAATACAACAGACCCTCTACATCTAATAAATACAACAGACCCTCTACATCTAATAAATACAACAGACCCTCTACATCTAATAAATACAACAGACCCTCTACATCTAATAAATACAACAGACACTCTACATCTAATAAATACAACAGACCCTCTACATATAATAAATACAACAGACACTCTACATCTAATAAATACAACAGACCCTCTACATCTAATAAATACAACAGACACTCTACATCTAATAAATACAACAGACCCTCTACATCTTATAAATACAACAGACCCTCTACATCTAATAAATACAACAGACCCTCTACATCTAATAAATACAACAGACCCTCTACATCTAATAAATACAACAGACCCTCTACATCTAATAAATACAACAGACCCTCTACATCTAATAAATACAACAGACCCTCTACATCTAATAAATACAACAGACACTCTACATCTAATAAATACAACAGACACTCTACATCTAATAAATACAACAGACCCTCTACATCTAATAAATACAACAGACCCTCTACATCTAATAAATACAACAGACCCTCTACATCTAATAAATACAACAGACACTCTACATCTAATAAATACAACAGACCCTCTACATCTAATAAATACAACAGACCCTCTACATCTAATAAATACAACAGACACTCTACATCTAATAAATACAACAGACCCTCTACATCTAATAAATACAACAGACCCTCTACATCTAATAAATACAACATACCCTCTACATCTAATAAATACAACAGACCCTCTACATCTAATAAATACAACAGACACTCTACATCTAATAAATACAACAGACCCTCTACATCTAATAAATACAACAGACCCTCTACATCTAATAAATACAACAGACCCTCTACATCTAATAAATACAACAGACCCTCTACATCTAATAAATACAACAGACCCTCTACATCTAATAAATACAACAGACCCTCTACATCTAATAAATACAACAGACCCTCTACATCTAATAAATACAACAGACCCTCTACATCTAATAAATACAACAGACCCTCTACATCTAATAAATACAACAGACCCTCTACATCTAATAAATACAACAGACCCTCTACATCTAATAAATACAACAGACCCTCTACATCTAATAAATATAACAGACCCTCTACATCTAATAAATACAACAGACCCTCTACATCTAATAAATACAACAGACACTCTACATCTAATAAATACAACAGACCCTCTACATCTAATAAATACAACAGACCCTCTACATCTAATAAATACAACAGACACTCTACATCTAATAAATACAACAGACCCTCTACATCTAATAAATACAACAGACCCTCTACATCTAATAAATACAACAGACCCTCTACATCTAATAAATACAACAGACCCTCTACATCTAATAAATACAACAGACCCTCTACATCTAATAAATACAACAGACCCTCTACATCTAATAAATACAACAGACCCTCTACATCTAATAAATACAACAGACACTCTACATCTAATAAATACAACAGACCCTCTACATCTAATAAATACAACAGACCCTCTACATCTTATAAATACAACAGACCCTCTACATCTAATAAATACAACAGACCCTCTACATCTTATAAATATAACAGACCCTCTACATCTAATAAATACAACAGACCCTCTACATCTAATAAATACAACAGACACTCTACATCTAATAAATACAACAGACCCTCTACATCTAATAAATATAACAGACCCTCTACATCTAATAAATACAACAGACCCTCTACATCTAATAAATACAACAGACCCTCTACATCTAATAAATACAACAGACCCTCTACATCTAATAAATACAACAGACCCTCTACATCTAATAAATACAACAGACACTCTACATCTAATAAATACAACAGACCCTCTACATCTAATAAATACAACAGACACTCTACATCTAATAAATACAACAGACACTCTACATCTAATAAATACAACAGACACTCTACATCTAATAAATACAACAGACCCTCTACATCTAATAAATACAACAGACACTCTACATCTAATAAATACAACAGACCCTCTACATCTAATAAATACAACAGACCCTCTACATCTAATAAATACAACAGACCCTCTACATCTAATAAATACAACAGACCCTCTACATCTAATAAATACAACAGACACTCTACATCTAATAAATACAACAGACACTCTACATCTAATAAATACAACAGACCCTCTACATCTAATAAATACAACAGACCCTCTACATCTAATAAATACAACAGACCCTCTACATCTAATAAATACAACAGACCCTCTACATCTAATAAATACAACAGACACTCTACATCTAATAAATACAACAGACCCTCTACATCTAATAAATACAACAGACCCTCTACATCTAATAAATACAACAGACCCTCTACATCTAATAAATACAACAGACCCTCTACATCTAATAAATACAACAGACCCTCTACATATAATAAATACAACAGACCCTCTACATCTAATAAATATAACAGACCCTCTACATCTAATAAATACAACAGACCCTCTACATCTAATAAATACAACAGACCCTCTACATCTAATAAATACAACAGACACTCTACATCTAATAAATACAACAGACACTCTACATCTAATAAATACAACAGACCCTCTACATCTAATAAATACAACAGACCCTCTACATCTAATAAATACAACAGACACTCTACATCTAATAAATACAACAGACCCTCTACATCTAATAAATAAAGGGCATGTGCTTTAAGAAATCATGAATCAGGTCTGTTTGTACAAATGTTGACAGGAAATTCTGTGATGAATGTTTTCCTCCACCTGGATGTTTTTTTTAAACTCTTAAAGGGATACTTCCCTCATTGAAACATGAATCTGTTTTGACATTGGGTCATATATGTAGTAGACATGTGATGAAATAGTTTTTGAAGTTGGTGCCTTCTTGACCGAGAAAAGGCAGAAAGTGTCTTTTTTGCTCATGTGGATGAAAGACAACAACTCCCAGAATGCACAGCACCACAGGCTACTCCCACTATAACTGCGGTGCTCTACAGACATTTACTACAACACGGCTGTTTACTCAACTGATTCCGAGATTTCTTCCAGAAGGAATTGGCATCTTAGAAATTCCTGGCAGCAATCGGACTCTCTGTCTGAGTCCATAGACAAACAGTGAGAGCACCGACACCACCAGTCCGCCCCAGCTCAAGCCGGCCCGGGCTCCTCACAGCCACCGACAGGCAGAAGCCGCCTCGCCGCTATATTGCGGCTCGTAGAGATAGCCATGAACATCCGATTCGAGCACAAGACCTTCATAATCCCCTTCATCCATATCAGTTTGAAGATGAAACGTACTTTTTTCACCATTCTCAGTTCTTATGAGCTTTCTCCACAGAGCCTGTTAGCATAGCTTCCTAGCAAGATGGCGGACGTTAAGTTTCGATTCTGGCAGTGAGGTCCCGCCCACTGATCTGTGATAGGTCTGTAGCTTCAGTGGTTGAAAACATGAGGAACTAGCGATGTAGTTTCACCCCTGCTAACCACAGCAGCCTCCGATGTCGCAAAAATGACGATGTTTGCGTCATCTGAGGCTCCTTTTCAGAAAAGAAATAAGGAGCTTTCTCGTCTCAGGGGAAAATGAGGGCGGGATGCACGACCATTCAAAAATACTACCAGGTTTCTAATGATACAAATCTAAATGCAAATGGGTGAAGTATCCCTTTAAGTCGACAACAGAACATGGACGTGTAAACAAACACCAAGTAAGCAGGTGAGATGTGGAGTCCAAATTAGACAATTAACACGTTTCTTTAATTCAATTATTCAGGATGATTTAGTGACAGAGCAGCTTAAAGACGGTGGCTGTGGTGTTTTAAGGGACTTTATTCAACCAGCTGCCATTGTTTATCAATGAAATGACAGAAATACATCACATTCAGTCCGAGGTTTCGTCAATGACAGACCAACAGCCAGAAAAACAAAGTATCGTACAAAACATGAAGTCACGTGCGAAACATGAATTCACATCACATGAGGTGACGTACGTCACACGAAAAGACACGTACGTCACATGAAGTCATGTACGTCACATGAAAAGTCACGTACGTCACATGAAGTCATGTACGTCACATGAAAAGTCACGTACTTCACACGAAAAGTCACTTACGTCACACGAAAAGTCACGTACGTCACATGAAGTCACGTACGTCACATGAAATCACGTACGTCACACGAAAAGTCACGTATGTCACATGAAGTCACGTACGTCACACGAAAAGTCACGTACGTCACACGAAAAGTCACGTATGTCACATGAAGTCACGTACGTCACACGAAAAGTCACGTACGTCACACGAAGTCCCGTACGTCACACGAAAAGTCACGTATGTCACATGAAGTCACGTACGTCACACGAAAAGTCACGTACATCACATGAAGTCACGTACGTCACATGAAATCACGTATGAAACATTAAGTCAATAAATTAAACTGGAACTTTTCCACATGATGTTTTATTAGTTTGTGTTCTTTGATCCTGTTTGAATTCATTAAGCAGCATTAACTAACGTCCTGTGTGTTTTAAATATACATATTTTGAAACTTTGTACTGTCTTAACCTTACCGTGCATTACTGAATGTACGGTACGGTATACTGAATATGCTTTTATTTTGAAATATAGGAAGGACCTTCTGGTACAGGTACTTTTCTGTGCTGCACTGACTGATATTTTTATTAATAAAAATCACTTCATGCTTCATTTTCTGCTTTTTATATCTTGAAATAAGAAGTTTGTGTTAACCTGTCAGCTGAATGGGGTTTATATTATCTGTAATTAAATATGAAACGACACAAACACACTTCCTGTTAGACAAGAAGATCTGAGTTTTGTGACATTTGTGAAAGGCCTCTTTAGAAACGTAAATACAACTGATGCTTCATAACATTTAGTTATAAATACTTTATAATGAAGAGATGGTTTGTGTCTTCACAGGAGGAAGAGGAGCCGCAGAGGAAGAGATGGTTTGTGTCTTCACAGGAGGAAGAGGAGCTGCAGAGGCAGAGATGGTTTGTGTCTTCACAGGAGGAAGAGGAGCCGCAGAGGAAGAGATGGTTTGTGTCTTCACAGGAGGAAGAGGAGCTGCAGAGGCAGAGATGGTTTGTGTCTTCACAGGAGGAAGAGGAGCTGCAGAGGCAGAGATGGTTTGTGTCTTCACAGGAGGAAGAGGAGCTGCAGAGGCAGAGATGGTTTGTGTCTTCACAGGAGGAAGAGGAGCTGCAGAGGCAGAGATGGTTTGTGTCTTCACAGGAGGAAGAGGAGCTGCAGAGGCAGAGATGGTTTGTGTCTTCACAGGAGGAAGAGGAGCTGCAGAGGCAGAGATGGTTTGTGTCTTCACAGGAGGAAGAGGAGCTGCAGAGGCAGAGATGGTTTGTGTCTTCACAGGAGGAAGAGGAGCTGCAGAGGCAGAGATGGTTTGTGTCTTCACAGGAGGAAGAGGAGCTGCAGAGGCAGAGATGGTTTGTGTCTTCACAGGAGGAAGAGGAGCTGCAGAGGCAGAGATGGTTTGTGTCTTCACAGGAGGAAGAGGAGCTGCAGAGGAAGAGATGGTTTGTGTCTTCACAGGAGGAAGAGGAGCTGCAGAGGAAGAGATGGTTTGTGGAAGAGGAGATCTCACACTGCAGATGATCTGTCAGCTCACGAAATCAGAGCTTCTCCCTCTCACCTGTGGTGCAGAGAAACTTTGTGAATCAACGTTTGTGCTCACAGTGAGTCAGTGGTGGGAGGTTGCTGCATCACTTCCTGTAAGAAAGGCTGTGAATTGTTTGCAGTGCCAGCTTCTCTGTGCTCACAATATTTTTGGCTCTCACGCAGAGAGAGAGAGAGTGATGGCTGTCACAGGCTCTCAGAAACTCCCCCAGCAGGTCCTGTGTGTGAGATCTGGGGTCCCCGGAGCCCTCTGGATGGCTCACGCTGAATGGGAGCCCTGGCGAGGTGACCGGGGTCTTTGAGAACAGGTTAGGGGGGGAAGGGAATGCTTTTGCTCTGCGTTTGGCCCCCTGACCCACTGTCCAATGTCCGCCTTGGCAGCTTTGAGACCCAACATATTTATTTGCGCTGCTGTGAAGAGAGAGGGCGGAGCGGCTGTCAGGATAAAGTCGTCGTCCTGCTGACAGCTTCATCTGCTGTTGAAGGGCAGCTATGACAGGCGCACAATGTCTCTGCGCCCGCCGGCCCTCGGCAAAGGACTGTCATATGTGGAAACGCTGGGAATCCAGAGACCATCTCCCCTCCCTCCCCTCTGCACTGCTCCTCTGACACGCTCGAATCATTTCTGCCCTGTTGGAAATGTTTTTCATCTCCAATAGCAAAGATGCAGTGTGGGAGACATGTGGGAACAGTCCTCTGCTCAGCATCAGGGTGCGCTTTTATTCTGAAAGGTTGATTTGTTTGAAAGATGTACCTCAGTATACACATCTAATAAGCATACCTGTGTTCCCTCTGTACTCATCATGTCAGAGCCTAAGGATTAAAATATTGATTAAATATTGACCTCATGTCGTCAGTCCAGAGACAAAAAAACAGCCGGCGTCTTCCTGCTGAGGATCACACGATGTCCCGTCAGCACACAAAAGCATTTCACCAACATGTTTACAGCTTCAGATCCTTTTAGGGCTCTCAACGACTAAACATGTTAACCACGATTCATCTCTCAATTTCAATCGTTAATAAGGATTAATCACATTTTTAATCGCATGTTTGAAATTCCATGATTTCACATTTAGAAATAAAAACGGTAAGGCTTTTATTCTGAAACTCTGTAGTGTACTTTACTTGCTGTTTGAATTTAACCCTGCTTTTATTTTGAAATAAAGAAAGGCCTTCTCTTAACTCGTTAATGCTGACACTTCTGATCTTACCCTGAGTTAAATTTAAATGTTAAAATAGTCCAATAAGTGCAGAAGAAGAAAAGAGGCCTAACAGGGAATCAAAGCAGATTTAAATAATAAATACACTGACAGGAGCACATGTCAAGCTGTGTTTTATTTTGAAAAATGATTAAAAAAACAACTGTGTGGGAGCCAACAAGCAATCACGATGAAACAGAAACATGGTCTGTGACCTGAAGATGTAAGCGAGCTCCTTTAGACATCAAATACAAGAATCATAATTATCATAACAAGCCATGGATTACTAAGGGGATAGAAAATGTATTATTCAAGAGATATTTAAAACATAGAACAAAAGAACTAGAAAGCAAATATAAGGTATATAAAAATAAATTAACTAGCATCATGAGATCAGCAAGAAAGAGCATGATCATAATTTACTAGAGCAGAATAAGAATAACACACAAGGAACATGGAGATCATTAAAAAGAGAACTGATAAAGCAGAAAGCCCCAATCACTTTGTAAAAGACAAAAACACTCTGATAAATACTACAAAAGAAACTGCCAATGAATTTAAATATTATTTTGTTAATGTTGGATATAATCTAGCTAATGTTGTTGTAGAGCCGACAAATAAAGAGGGAGTAGATGAAGATGTTGTTTATAAAAACTCCTGCTCCCTCTTTATTAGGGGTGTTGATGGAAAGGAAATACTTGACATCGTTAACAAATGTAAGAACAAAAAGTCCACTGATTGCACTAATATTGATATGTCGCTAGTTAAAAACATAATTGAATGTATCGTGAAGCCATTGACACATATCTGCAATCAATCCCTCCAAACTGGTTTATTCCCAGCAAAATGAAAACAGCTAAAGTCATTCCTATCTACAAAAATGGAGATAGACATCAATGTTCCAATTATAGACCAATCTCTCTGCTTTCCCAGTTCTCAAACATTTTGGAAAAATTGTTTGTGCAAAGACAAAAACACAAGTTATTGAGTGACCACCAATATGGCTTTCGAACTAACAGGTCCACTTCAATGGCAGTGATGAAAGTGGCAGAAGAGATATCTACTGCTATAGACAATAAAGAATATAGTGTGGGGGTTACACTATTGATCATGGATTATTATTGAGAAAAATGGAGAGTTATGGCATTAGAGGAACAGCACATGCATGGTTGAGAAGTTACCTCAATAACAGATATCAGTATGTCCAAATAAATAATGTAGAATCTGATATGTTGAAAGTTACCTGTGGGGTTCCACAAGGTTCGGTGCTAGGCCCTAAACTGTTTATACTGTTCATACATGATATCTGTCCAGTGTCTAAGTTGTTAACATTTGTTTTGTTTGCTGATGACACTCATTTGTATTGCTCGGGGAGTAATCTGGACCAGCTGCTCAATACAGTGGAAAGAGAATTAATGACCATCAAGAAATGGTTCGATGTCAACAGGTTGTCAATGAATTTAAGTAAAACGAAGTTCATAATATTTGGAAATCCACAAATCAAAAAACAAGTAAACATGATGATAGATGATGTTGAAATAGAAAGAGTTTATGAGAATACATTTCTGGGTGATAATTGACTTTAAATTATGTTAGAAACCACACATTAATAATGTACAAACAAAAATGTCTGAAACCGTTTTAATATGATGTGAAACTAAAGAATTCATGAATCAAAACTCTCTGTTTGTATTGTTCACTCATAGTTCCATACATGAGCGACTGTGTGGAGGGGAAACACCTACAACACCAACACAAATCCCATTTCCATGCTACAGAAAAACAGAGCAGAATATTATGAACCAACCAACGCACTCTTTATAAACGTACACGCTTTCAAATTCAGAGATCTAGTAGATCTACAAACTGCTCAGATAATGAACAAAGCACACCATCATCTGCCTCCCAACAGCATTCAGAGGAAACCAGAGAGAGCCGGTCTGAACTCAGAGGAACAGCTGTGTATAAAACACAAGGGTCAGGACAAATACAAAGAACATGAGTATTTCAGTTAAAGAGGTTAACTTGTGGAACAGTTAAGACTTGGAATTAAAAATGTGTAGTTCACTTTGACAAATACAAAAAGTCTGCTGGATTATTTTTGTTTGTGGAACTTCTGTTTGGTCTTTGTTTGATTTGCTTTGTAAGAAATGTTTGTAACATTTGTGTTCTGATGAGTTTAGTGTTTGTTTAAATTAAACTAGTAGTGCCTAGAACACTAAGATTTATAATAAGGGTAGGTCAAATAAGCTAAAGCTTCAGCCTACACCTTTTCGGTCAATTTATTATTATTATTATAAAAAATAAATGTGTCTTTTCTTGAAAGCACATGCCTTTCTTATTTTCTCTTTTTATTCTAATATTTGTACATTTATATTTCCAATGGAAAACTGTATATGTGGACCCAAATAAATGATTACTACTACATCATCATTATAGGTGAAGAATCCGGTTTGTCCTGTAACCTTTCTAATCAAACTGTGTTTACCACTCGGAAGAAACGGGCCCTGGTTCATCAAACGCGCAGACTTGATCCAAAAGATCCAGTGAGAGTTGATGGTAAAGTTGCTGATAGTTTTATTGCAAATCAAAGAGAACAAAAAGTATATGAAGCGGCTCCAATGACCAAAAACGTGTAATGCCTATTATTTAAACACGACTGCTGAGCCTGAGGTCAATGACGGCATGCGCCGTGACCCGTCCTCCTCCCAGGTGCGCTCTGCACTCCGCCTTATAGACGCGCCACTCCGCCTATGGAGGGCGCACACACAACATTAATGACAAATTAAAGGCAAATAAAATAAACTTAAATGCGGCTCCTGCACATGTTTACACTTCAAATGATTCTTTTGGTGCAGAAACAACGAACATAGAATAACGAGCAGCTCGTCTGACAAACAACTAGAATTACATTTAAATATCTTTATACCGTAAAACTTCAATAAGCAGCCCGGGCTTGAATTCAGTCTTTGACTCCACCTTTATTTGGGACATTTTTTCAAAATAAACTTGTTCACAGCAAAGATAAAAAGACAATAAAACTGATTTACTCCAAAAACAAAATGTAACTGCATTCAAGATTTCAAATATCCATTCAACCAAATTAAGATCTTGCTTTTTAGGGTTAAAGAATATACACGGCCGGTATGTTGGGCGTCTCTTTTGGACAGATGTTGAAGTTCAGAGTTTGTTAGTTCAACACTAAATGCATCGGGGCTCCAACTGAGAGCTGCCTTTCAAACGATCTGCAGCACGCGGCCACTAAACGACACTTACATTTGGAGAGGCTTGTATTTGAAGTTTCTATAATCTATATCTACGACTGAAAAACACTTGAAGCATGAAGCAGAGGTGAGCAGATTATAGCAGTGCAGGAATGTGTAGGACGATGGTCAAGTTATTGTAGAAACACTTCCCTTTAGAGTTTTTAATGATTTATATTTTATATTAACGTAGAACAAAGCTGGATAGAAACTGAAGTCTGAGTAAAACGTCTTGAATATAGGCCACATTTAGTGTCTCTCCTTAAAGGACGGACTCGAGCACGGGTAGATTGAGATGTGCAAACATACTGAACGTCAGCAGAGCGTCCTCAGAGCAGCAGCAGGTTATTACATTAGCGATGCTCTGGTTGGTGGAGCCGCGGTGCAGCGACCAGCTGGCGTCATGCTAATATGCATGGGTCCCCCCGCCCTCCCTCTCTATCAATAACTCATTATCGGAGTCTTTGCCACTGATGGGCACCACGCAGCCGCTCTGCAGCTCTCACAAAGAGGGCCGAGCCGGTCCAGTTCTGGAATGCTGCCATGTATGAGGAGTTATTCATGCCACAAAGACGCCACCACAGAATGCAGTAATTCAATTCAATTCAAAAAACTTTATTTATCCCCGGGAGGACATTCAAGGTCACACAGAGAGTCATAACTGATACAAGCACTGAGTTAAAAATCTGTAACGATAACTTCAAATGTTAACACGCTCATCACACTCTCCAATCAGCACGCCTCACAGCAGGGAACATTCATTGGCTTCATTCTTTTCTGCCTGTTCATTGGCTGACGAAATCACTGAGTCTGTTTCAGGACAGTTAAGATCTTTAAACAAGGGCCAAACTATTTAACAAGGGCCAAACTATTTAACAAGGGCCAAACTATTTAACAAGGGCCAAACTATTTAACAAGGGCCAAACAAGTAAACAAGGGCCAAACAAGTAAACAAGGGCCAAACAGGTAAACAAGGGCCAAACAAGTAAACAAGGGCCAAACAAGTAAACAAGGGCCAAACAGGTAAACAAGGGCCAAACAATTTAACAAGGGCCAAACAAGTAAACAAGGGCCAAACAAGTAAACAAGGGCCAAACAAGTAAACAAGGGCCAAACAGGTAAACAAGGGCCAAACAGGTAAACAAGGGCCAAACAATTTAACAAGGGCCAAACTATTTAACAAGGGCCAAACTATTTAACAAGGGCCAAACAAGTAAACAAGGGCCAAACAAGTAAACAAGGGCCAAACAGGTAAACAAGGGCCAAACAATTTAACAAGGGCCAAACAAGTAAACAAGGGCCAAACAAGTAAACAAGGGCCAAACAAGTAAACAAGGGCCAAACAATTTAACAAGGGCCAAACAAGTAAACAAGGGCCAAACAAGTAAACAAGGGCCAAACAGGTAAACAAGGGCCAAACTATTTAACAAGGGCCAAACAAGTAAACAAGGGCCAAACAAGTAAACAAGGGCCAAACAGGTAAACAAGGGCCAAACAATTTAACAAGGGCCAAACAAGTAAACAAGGGCCAAACAATTTAACAAGGGCCAAACAAGTAAACAAGGGCCAAACAATTTAACGAGGGCCAAACAAGTAAACAAGGGCCAAACTATTTAACAAGGGCCAAACAAGTAAACAAGGGCCAAACTATTTAACAAGGGCCAAACAAGTAAACAAGGGCCAAACAATTTAACAAGGGCCAAACAAGTAAACAAGGGCCAAACTATTTAACAAGGGCCAAACAAGTAAACAAGGGCCAAACTATTTAACAAGGGCCAAACAAGTAAACAAGGGCCAAACAATTTAACAAGGGCCAAACAAGTAAACAAGGGCCAAACTATTTAACAAGGGCCAAACAAGTAAACAAGGGCCAAACAAGTAAACAAGGGCCAAACAAGTAAACAAGGGCCAAACAATTTAACAAGGGCCAAACAAGTAAACAAGGGCCAAACAATTTAACAAGGGCCAAACAAGTAAACAAGGGCCAAACAATTTAACAAGGGCCAAACAAGTAAACAAGGGCCAAACAATTTAACAAGGGCCAAACAAGTAAACAAGGGCCAAACTATTTAACAAGGGCCAAACAAGTAAACAAGGGCCAAACAAGTAAACAAGGGCCAAACAGGTAAACAAGGGCCAAACAATTTAACAAGGGCCAAACAAGTAAACAAGGGCCAAACAATTTAACAAGGGCCAAACAATTTAACAAGGGCCAAACAAGTAAACAAGGGCCAAACAAGTAAACAAGGGCCAAACAAGTAAACAAGGGCCAAACAAGTAAACAAGGGCCAAACAATTTAACAAGGGCCAAACAAGTAAACAAGGGCCAAACAATTTAACAAGGGCCAAACAAGTAAACAAGGGCCAAACAAGTAGACAAGGGCCAAACTATTTAACAAGGGCCAAACAAGTAAACAAGGGCCAAACAGGTAAACAAGGGCCAAACAAGTAAACAAGGGCCAAACAATTTAACAAGGGCCAAACAAGTAAACAAGGGCTAAACAAGTAAACAAGGGCCAAACAAGTAAACAAGGGCTAAACAAGTAAACAAGGGCCAAACAAGTAAACAAGGGCCAAACAAGTAAACAAGGGCCAAACAAGTAAACAAGGGCTAAACAAGTAAACAAGGGCCAAACAAGTAAACAAGGGCCAAACAGGTAAACAAGGGCCAAACAAGTAAACAAGGGCCAAACAAGTAAACAAGGGCCAAACAATTTAACAAGGGCCAAACAAGTAAACAAGGGCTAAACAAGTAAACAAGGGCCAAACAAGTAAACAAGGGCTAAACAAGTAAACAAGGGCCAAACAAGTAAACAAGGGCTAAACAAGTAAACAAGGGCCAAACAGGTAAACAAGGGCCAAACAAGTAAACAAGGGCCAAACAAGTAAACAAGGGCCAAACTATTTAACAAGGGCCAAACAAGTAAACAAGGGCTAAACAAGTAAACAAGGGCCAAACAAGTAAACATGGGGCCAAACAAGTAAACAAGGGCCAAACTATTTAACAAGGGCCAAACAAGTAAACATGGGGCCAAACAAGTAAACAAGGGCCAAACTATTTAACAAGGGCCAAACAAGTAAACAAGGGCCAAACAAGTAAACAAGGGCCAAACAAGTAAACAAGGGCCAAACTATTTAACAAGGGCCAAACAAGTAAACAAGGGCCTAAACAAGTAAACAAGGGCCAAACAAGTAAACAAGGGCCAAACAAGTAAACAAGGGCCAAACAAGTAAACAAGGGCCAAACAAGTAAACAAGGGCCAAACAAGTAAACAAGGGCCAAACAAGTAAACAAGGGCCAAACAAGTAAACAAGGGCCAAACAGGTAAACAAGGGCCAAACAAGTAAACAAGGGCCAAACAAGTAAACAAGGGCCAAACTATTTAACAAGGGCCAAACAAGTAAACAAGGGCTAAACAAGTAAACAAGGGCCAAACAAGTAAACAAGGGCTAAACAAGTAAACAAGGGCCAAACAAGTAAACAAGGGCTAAACAAGTAAACAAGGGCCAAACAGGTAAACAAGGGCCAAACAAGTAAACAAGGGCCAAACAAGTAAACAAGGGCCAAACTATTTAACAAGGGCCAAACAAGTAAACAAGGGCCAAACAAGTAAACAAGGGCCAAACAAGTAAACATGGGGCCAAACAAGTAAACAAGGGCCAAACTATTTAACAAGGGCCAAACAAGTAAACATGGGGCCAAACAAGTAAACAAGGGCCAAACTATTTAACAAGGGCCAAACAAGTAAACAAGGGCCAAACAAGTAAACAAGGGCCAAACAAGTAAACAAGGGCCAAACAAGTAAACAAGGGCCAAACTATTTAACAAGGGCCAAACAAGTAAACAAGGGCCAAACTATTTAACAAGGGCCAAACAAGTAAACAAGGGCCAAACAAGTAAACAAGGGCCAAACAAGTAAACAAGGGCCAAACAAGTAAACAAGGGCCAAACTATTTAACAAGGGCCAAACAAGTAAACAAGGGCCAAACAAGTAAACAAGGGCCAAACAAGTAAACAAGGGCCAAACAAGTAAACAAGGGCTAAACAAGTAAACAAGGGCCAAACAAGTAAACAAGGGCTAAACAAGTAAACAAGGGCCAAACAAGTAAACAAGGGCTAAACAAGTAAACAAGGGCTAAACAAGTAAACAAGGGCCAAACAAGTAAACAAGGGCCAAACAAGTAAACAAGGGCCAAACAAGTAAACAAGGGCCAAACAAGTAAACAAGGGCCAAACTATTTAACAAGGGCCAAACAAGTAAACAAGGGCCAAACTATTTAACAAGGGCCAAACAAGTAAACAAGGGCTAAACTATTTAACAAGGGCCAAACAAGTAAACAAGGGCCAAACTATTTAACAAGGGCTAAACAAGTAAACAAGGGCCAAACAAGTAAACAAGGGCTAAACAAGTAAACAAGGGCCAAACAAGTAAACAAGGGCCAAACTATTTAACAAGGGCCAAACAAGTAAACAAGGGCCAAACAAGTAAACAAGGGCCAAACAAGTAAACAAGGGCCAAACAAGTAAACAAGGGCCAAACTATTTAACAAGGGCCAAACAAGTAAACAAGGGCCAAACTATTTAACAAGGGCCAAACAAGTAAACAAGGGCCAAACAATTTAACAAGGGCCAAACAAGTAAACAAGGGCCAAACTATTTAACAAGGGCCAAACAAGTAAACAAGGGCTAAACTATTTAACAAGGGCCAAACAAGTAAACAAGGGCTAAACTAGTGCTAAACACTTCCTGTTACAAAAAGCAGTAAACTGCAGCAATAGTGTCAAAGTTCTCCTTCCTTGTGGCATTGTTCGCCCCCCATATCCCCCAACAACATCCACCACCAGATCTCTGAGTCTCCACCATCAGCTCAGATTACCGTCCACCTCTAATTGACATGAACAATAACAGAAGAAAGCTTGTTGATGGTGAACTTAATTGTCCCAGACAAAAGGCCAAACATGGCAGATCACACTTTACAGCAGGAGCGGGCAGGAGGCGACGTCTGGGCTGCAGCCAGCTGCAGATATCCATCTAGCACCTGAATCACATTTCATTACTGAGGCGGCCATTAAACAGAACGCCGCACTGCTAGAGCTCCACTTTAACAGCGCCATGCACGCCACGCCACCGAGACTGTTGGTAGATTAAATGTTTATGAGCGTGCATGACAAGAGCAAACATGGTGTGTACTGTGTGTGTGTGTGTGTGTGTGTGTGTGTGTGTGTGTGTGTGTGTGTGTGTGTGTGTGTGTGTGTGTGTGTGTGTGTGTGTGTGTGTGTGTGTCTGTGTCTGCGTGTGTGTGTGTGTGTGTGTGTGTGTGTGTGTGTGTGTGTGTGTCTGTGTCTGCGTGTGTGTGTGTGTGTGTGTGTGTGTGTGTGTGTGTGTGTCTGTGTGTGTGTGTGTGTGTGTGTGTGTGTGTGTGTGTGTGTGTGTGTGTGTGTGTGTGTGTGTGTGTGTGTCTGCGTGTGTGTGTGTGTGTGTGTGTGTGTGTGTGTGTGTGTGTGTGTGTGTGTGTGTGTGTGTCTGTGTGTATGTGTGTGTGTGTGTGTGTGTGTGTGTGTGTGTGTGTGTGTCTGTGTCTGCGTGTGTGTGTTTCTGTGTCTGTGTGTGTGTGTGTGTGTGTGTGTGTGTGTGTGTGTGTGTGTGTGTGTGTCTGTGTCTGCGTGTGTGTGTGTATATTTTAGGGCAGACCGGGGATGGTCGAAACATTTTTTGCATGTTAATGGGTTATTGAGTGATCACTGACACCTGACCAATCACACGTCAGTATCTTAACTCTTCTTCTGTCTTGCACAGAACAATTTAAAAAAAACATATAAAATAAAATCAGGCCTAAAATCGTCCCGTGTCTCGTCAGCTTTAGTCATAAAAATATGGCTTTAAAGCTGCTCAATAAAAGCAGCAGGCGACTTAAGATGTCTTTTGTCTTCCTGATCAGTAGAAGCTCGAACTGAGCATGTGCAGTACGAGTCTCTTTCGCTTGTTTCGGATTGGAGAAATAAAGACTTGCTGAAACTGGTTTTCTTTCTCATGACAGTAAATAGAAAATAAAGATCATTAAAACGAGGGGAGAATGAATAACAAGTGTCAGAGCCTCCCGTGGCGTTCCCATCAGAGCGCGTTGGCTGCTCTTGGTTGCGGTGGGCAGGATGAGACCTGAGTGGAGCTGCTGGGGACGTTAAACGAGGTGGACGCGGCTGATGGCTCCACTGTGCTGATAACTGGCTCACCACTCCTTCTCCGTCTGACACTGTGAGAAGAGGAGGTTAACTATCAGCTATAATGTGTAACTGAAGATCAGCTCCCCCCTCTGGCTTCACTCCTCACACCCCCTCCTCCCCGCACACCCTCCTCCCCCTCCCCCACTCCTACCCTCACCCCCATCCTCCCTCCCCTCCCAGCATCCCCTGCTGCTGTTGTTGGGGTGGTCTGTGCTTCTGCTGTCACCAAGCCGCTGGTCTTTCAGCCGTCCTGCTCCCTCCCCTCTCTTTCTTTTTTTTTGCCCCTGTCTGAGGCGTCACCAGATTACTGGAGCAGCGCTGACATCTCTATCAGGCTGACCTAACACCCTGCCCTCTCTTCCCTCCCTCCCGCCTTCCTTATCCACTCCTCTCTCTCCACTCCTCTCATCCTCCCGCACTCCAGGATCCGTCACACTCTTGCTCTCCCGCCGCTCACCGTGCACATTTAAAAATAAATAAGGATGAAAAATCGTTTCTTTCTTACAAACCTTCAGCGCCTCCAGCGCAGCACAATCATTCAGATAAGAAACATTCCCAGGAGGGATTTCATGTGCACGTTTCACTAGTGAGCGTATCTTCTGCAGTTTGTTTATCTACACAGAATCCTTTCATTTGTTTCCTGCTCGTACCAGTTAATACACTGAAATATGATAAATGTGTTTGTAGTAGGACTGTCAGCATCAACTAGTTAATCACGATTAATTAAGGTCTGAAATGAGTGCATGCATTTTTTAAATTGCATGAATTAGCTCCTCCCCCCTCAACAACAACTTGCATTTGTTGACAATCACAGGAGCGTCATTATGTGAAGAACCATGTCGACTGATGAGGTCCAGTTACACCAGATTCTGCACAAATCTGACTCTGCGTCTCGTCTGCAGCTCGTTATAGAGACGACTTCTTGGTGTCAGATGGATTTATTGATTTATTGGTCTCAAACCTGAGACATAACTCGGGTTAGACGACTTTCTGCAGCCGCTAAAGCTGCTAAACATGAGACAACGACGACACCGCTAACGATACAGGCTAACGTAACGTCTCAATGTGTTCTGAATAATATCTGCAGGGATGTACACTCTGCTTCTCGCTCGCTCACTCTCTCTCTTCTTAGCTTCATCCGTCACCGTCCTCTTCCTCTCAGCCTCAGCCGTCGTATCAAACAGTACAGAGACGGGCTAACTGGCTGCTTTGTAGCTGAAGGCTGCTGTGTGAACTAGTGCCGTAAAGACGTACGCACTTCTCACCAGATGACCTCGGCCCGCTGACAAAGTTACATCGTGCTGAAAACAGGCGAGCGGGGCGCTCTGTGGACATGAGAGAGACGCCATGTTGGAGGTTATTGGTCTAAGGAGGAGAAGTTACAGATTGTTGCTTTAATGATAATAATAATAACTTTCTTTATATAGCACCTTTAAAAACACAGGTTTACAAAGTGCTTGACAACCGTATCTGTTAAAAAACACATTACAAGTGTCGATGTGAACATGTTAGCTTGTTGCATTAGCATTTAGCCGACTTCACTGATCCATGAAATATGATCATGTTGAACCACATCGTGTTGTTTTTTTGTTCTCTTAGTTTTCAATTCGCTTCCAAACTAAAATATGTATACATGTAAAACAAACAGGAGTATTAATGTAGTGCAGCCTTTAAACATGAAAGATGAGTTTTAAAGGCAGAGAGAGAATCTGTTTCAGACCACCAGAGTTTCAAAGTGAAACAGATGTGATGTTGTTTACACGTCAGCGTGTAGAGACGTGGAGGATACCAGAGAGCATGCTTAGTGATTTCATGCAGACGATGAAAACGTTCTGATCACTGCTGAGAAACCACCAATGTTTTCTTCCACCTTAAAACTAAAGCTTACTGCAGTCCTCTGAGGATGATTGACCGGAACATGCTGCGTTGGGTTTTTATTCAGACTATAAATGTTTGCACATATTTTTCCTTCAGACTTTTGTCGTTTGTCCTTTTCAGCTCACAGCCCCTCACCAAGGACGACATCCACAAAAAACCAAGGACGATATCCACAGCTCTGAATCCCTGACAGCAGCTTCACTAAGAATGAAAGTGCTCGTGTAAATATATGAAATACAGGATGAAATGTTCACTAGGGTAAACATGCGGGTTGAAAACTGTGCGACAACATGGACGTCGTCCTTATGGGCACTGAGCATCCATCAGACAATAACTGAACACAAACTCTGAGATGTGTGGAACGTTTCATAGGCTGCGTGCATTCAGCACGTTATTATCTGCTCCGGCTCATGAAAAACAAATGCAGTAATTGAATTGTTCCTGCTGAGTGAAGGGACTCTAACTCGCCTCTTTTCAGACACATGACCACTTTCTCTCCTCTGAAGTTATATTGAATTTCAATGCTGTCTTTGCTCGCCGGTTGCATTCATCCAATCACCCCCCCAGTGTTAGCTTTTGAGATTTGTGAGGGGAATGATTTTCATCTGCAAACAAACTGCTGTTCTTGATAGAATTCCTCCGTTGGTCCGGCCTGAGTGCTGTTATTAAGCAACCTAAAGTGACACAGTCTGCAGGGGGGCCTGCCAGTGCAAAGATGCTGTCCATTAGCTGTCAACAATGACCACTGGGTCCACCCTCCCATGGGACTGGCAAGCAAGGCATCGTCTCATCCCGAGTCTGGCTGTGAGATCACACAGGCGCCATTGTCTCTCTGGGAAAGGACGAGCCTTCACGTCCGCGACCCGCTGAAGAATGGGCTTTCTGCAGGCTGAGGCCATGAAAACTGTAAGGGATGAATCTGAGAGGCTACGGAGTAGATTTGGAGAAGGGGCACCCCTCCTTAGACGAGTTTGGAGTCCCCATCCAGACCTCCCTCTCCCTCTCGCGGTGCTGACCTCCCTTCTCCACCTCTGCTTAATAAAGCCTGGGCCTTGGTCATTATTTTGGGCAGATGGAGATGGGGGCAGGCAGTGAAAGGAGCTGGTGTCACTCCTGAGGAGAGGATGGTAGGGATGACAGAGAAGAAAAAGCGAATCAGAGAAAAGATCAAAAGCAGAAGCTCGCCTTTCACTGGCCTGAAAGCGCTAAAGAGGATAAGGAACGATCGGGCCCGGGGTCTCCTGTCCTCTCTGGCAATTAGACTCAGCTGATGGAGAGAAAGGCGTGAATGGCAGGGTTCAAGGCCCTCTCTAGGACTCACACAACGGGAAGGAGTTTTTTCCCCGACGCCTCCTTTATCTTCCTCTCCTTTCAGAGTGTCAGAAATGCAGCTGAAATATCTCTCCAAAAAGACAGCACAATCCCCAATGCCAAACCTTAATCACGGTGGCTGATGAGATTGAAGGGGGGGGGGGGGGGTGTTTGAGAGAAAACACACATTCTTTTCACAATTCATCTTTACACTTTATAAGCGTCCAGGATTCAAGGAAGGTGTAGTCGGTTTATATGTGATAATTAAATAGAAGAAATCCAGAGCCTGTGTGAGACGAGCGCCGCACAGTAAATGGTGATTTAAACCAACAAACAACAACATGTTGTTTAAAAGAATGAAGAGTGAAGGATGTGCACTGAAACTGTTCAAACGCTGGATTCATTTAAAATCAAAGAAGAGAATGAAGGTGCAGAAATGAAACGTCCCTGATGGACAGGACGCCATGAAGCTGCAGTACAATGGTTCCACTGTTTCATTCAATTTAATATTCCTTTTTTTTTTTTTTTACTGGAGAGCCGCCGTGAGCACGGCCACAGCAACACGTCCCTGAGGAACCTATTAGCATCCTAGATATGCACGAGTTTCAAAAGGCCGTCTATCATCGTCACAGAGGGACACGCAGCTTCTGCTACAACTTTTAAAGCTCGTCATGAGAGGCGCAGCGGGATCTCAATGTCCCAGGTCATCAGAGAGTCAAGAGACTGGATGTGGGTCACATGGTTTTCATCTGAACATAGAACACTGACTGGGGAAGGTTTATTTGGATCAGTTAGCCACTAAGCAGCAGCTACTCTTCCTGGAGTCCAAACATGAATTTAAAATCCACACAAATGAAATTATGAAGAGAATAAATGACAGCACAATAACAGGTGAAGTACAGATCAAGAACACCAAGATGAACCTAGTGCACAAAGGTCATCTCTCTCGTTATATCTCTGCATCAATTAAATAGAGTGTTGGACACATCTTCCTGCTTAAACATGCATAGTGACTAAACAATGACTAACAGGAAACACATATGCATACACACATACATAGAAACTCTATGATCAAATATTGGTATTAGTTCAGTGGATAAGTTGAAGAGAGTCTCTGTGACTGGGATTTCTTTAAAAGACGCTCAAAGAGGACACAGTGGGGAAAGAGACATTTGGAGGTTTAGATGTTGTGTTTGAACAGGAGGTTTGTCTGAGGAGTCCTCCCCTCAGAGGTTTATTTAGGCCCAGCAAAGAGGACCCCAACCCATAATCCTCCTGCAGACACACCTGTAGAGGAGAGTATAAAGAGTGTGGACTGAGCTGAGTCCAACATCAAGCTTCAAGGAGTCTCTCCACAGAAGCTCCACAGCCTCCAGATCCACCCTGAACATGACTCCCTCTGCCAGCCTGCTGCTGCTGCTCCTGCTCGGCCTCTCTCAGGCTCTCCCTCTTTAGTATTGTCTGTATCCAATCAAACCTCACAGCTCTCCCTCTCTCTGTGCTGCAGAGCACCGGGGTTTAACAAACACAACAGATAGCCACACAGGGTTTCCTCATGACCTACACAAGGGCAGCTGATAATAAGTGAATTCCCAATGAATCCAGCGTCTGCAGTGAATACTGGATCCAAAAAGGAGATCTACTACAATGGCGAGTCGTTGGGTGGGGGTAGGTGAAAAGATGAGGATTAGCTCTCTGGAAATAAAAAAACAACTAGCAGACGTTGACCCAGCACTAAGTCATGACGGTTTGGTTTAAATCGTTAGCTACTGGTCGAGGGTTTAGTTGGTATGTTACAGTGGTGCCAGTATTTAGCAGGGTCCCCAGAGTCCTGAGTCTCCCAATGCAAACTGAAAACCTCACAGACTCAAACCCTGCACGCCTCTGTGAGCGCTCAGTGCTCAGATACTCTTTGCTCAGGACGCTCCACGTGTACGTGTCATTGCAAACTGAACTCAAGCAGAAACAGTGACAGGTCAACACAGAGGTCATGTTGGTATCATATCAGGTCATATTAGTATTTGTGCACACATTGGGAACATGATGAGTGCATCGTTAAGTTATTAACTGGAGGAGCTGATGCTGTAAAGTCCCTCATCAACATCTTCTGTTTCATGTTACGTCACCAGTCTGACTTTAGCCGAGAGGCATTTAAAGGGATACGTTAAGGACCACATCCTAAAGAGCTGAGAGACTCCATCAGCTGATTTTTATAGAATTTATTGACCATAAACAAACATGTATTTTATTAGCAACAATACACACATTGATTGAGCCTGCAGAGCTGCAGATATTAGTGATAGCAGTGTGTTGGTGTCGTTCTGTCTCAGTTCAGAATCACTGGGTGTCTCTTCTGTCAATCAGAGCTGTCGGCTGCAGCTCGTAGCCTCGGGCTCTTCAGGATCCTCAGGCTCTTCAGGATCCTCGGGCTCTTCAGGATTCGTGGGCTCTTCAGGATCGGGGCTTTGATGTCGGTGGTTGAGGGACAACACAGTCGCCTCACCGCCTCTGGGCAGCGGCCCAACTCGAACACAGTGCGTCCTGCAGCCAAACTCCCTGAAGGATTGTTTGCGCTGTGAGCAGCAGTGGGGTCATGTTAGCTGTCGGTGCACGTGGTCACAATCAAGCTCATTACTGGAGACATGATAGCTGAACAGGGATAAAAGAAGGCGTGAGTAGACTCATGTTTCCACATGTGGAGGAGGAGGGGGTAGGTGTGGATCAGAGACACATTTAAGACTCTTTATTTTAAACTTCAGTAAGAACAGACACTGAGAAATATTAGTGATTCCTGTTTTAATCAAGAAGTCCTCGTGAAACACGAGCTGTTGAACGTGTGTTAGTGAGACGAGTTCTTCTCATGCTCATCATGAAACATCAGAGTGGATGTTCAGGAACAAAGATATGAACAGAAATGATACTGACTCGACTGAGTGTTTGGATTGGAACCAATCAGCTTTCAGCGTGAAGGTTAACCATACCCTTTCTGCCATGCTTGAAGGGTCTTTGTCGTGATAATTTATATAAACTCATGTGAAGATTCAATGTTCATCCACTTTTAAAGAGCAGGAGCAGTTTGAAGGTGAAGTGCTGCAGAAATGAGGGCGAGTCAGGCTCAGAGCAAACACACCTGTGACCGTGGAAACAGCTTCCTGCTGCAGAGGAGCCGTTTCATGGCGCCATAAGAAACTCTGGTAAGCTGGCTGCACACTCGCCACTCTAGGCCGGATTTGCCCCCTTCAACAATCAGGGGGCGTGGCCTGATTCGAGGCTTGTAGCAACTGATTATAAGTCCAAATAATTTGCCCTGCTTGTCTGTGTCGTAGATTATTGTACTGCTCCCCATCGAGTCGGAACCTCCCTGATCTGGAACCATAAATATCAGGTCCGGGAAGTGGGGGTGCTGCTGCTAGTGGCGAGAGGGAGATTTTAAAAAAATGTATTAAAAATATTTAACACAATTTATAAATTCCTTATGAATATTTTGGGAAATGATTTTGACACACGTTGGCTATTACGTGTATTTTGGATTTTAATTAAATTATTGTTAGGCCTAATCACCACAGGTTCACCGAGGTTACGTTGTCAACGTCAGGCAGGCTAGTGGTCGCCGAGTTAAGAGGTTTCCCGCGGCCGCTCGCTCCATGCAGCATACATCCACGGCAGCAGCAGGCTAGTAAATGTATATAGTCTAAGATGTAGCATCATGTTTGACAAAGCTCCAGTCACAAACAAGAGCCATGTTTTCAGAGACAGAAAAACTGATCGAGTTATGTCTGTGCCTACCCATCCTCATCCGAGCGCACTGTCTCAGCCTTGCGTCTCTTGAAGACATGGGTACGCAGCACCATGACCCAGAAAAGACTCACACCTTTCGCTGATGCATGCCCACACAGACACTCTGAACTCCCTGGACATTCGTCCCCTCATGAGAGACTTTATCTCCACGACCCCAGAGCGCACCTCGACATTTGGACACCTGTAACCAGGGCACCCTGCCTGCTGCTCAAAGTAAGAGCATGGTGCCGCCGCGCACTTTCATATCTATTCATGCAGTTTAACGTCACACTGTAGTATTTTTGCAAGGTGGTGGAGATGGAGATGGAGAGTGTTATTTTGATCGTGTGTTCTGTGCGTAATGGATGAGAGCTGTTTAATAACGTGCTTAATTAGTCAGAGATTATTTCCTTGTGGTTTGCGTAAAAGGATTTTGGAGCTAATAGAGTGGCGTGTGACATAAACGTAGATGGTGCAGTGACTCAGGTTCATGCCAGCTGATCAAATCTATTGCACTGTTAATGTGAAGTTTCATTAATAGCGCATATATTCCTCTGAGAACTGAAGATGTCTGTGTGTTACAGACCCTGGCTGAACAATGACGATAAAGAAGTGAATCTCAATCTATTTATTTATTTATTTAAATGTATTTTAAATAGGCCTATAGGCACCCCGTTCAAAATGACTTCCAGCAGCCCTGGGTCCGATGGAATACCTGCAGCAGCCAATTAAGGTGAGCAGACTTGGAAGAATCACCAACTGGAGTTTGTGTACTCTGACATCTTACTCTAAACTCAAGCTGCAAATTAAATAAAGCTGCACATAATTCGTGTTGTCAGCCAGGATCTCGTCCGTAATGTTTTTCTCATTTCCCGCTGTAAAACTGAACACACAGCAGGACAGACAGCTGACCACGTCCATCGTCCTCCATGTTTATTTCCCTCCTGAAGTGACGTATGATCACGTGACTTTCTGCGAGATCTCATGTCTGTGACATTGTTACTACAAACAGCAGGTGTGCGGCCTCACAGTCTGACTGAGTCGTCTCGTGTGTGCGTTCACAGGATTATAAAACTATCCTCATGTCTGTGGTCTCCATGTTTTTAACATCGGTTAAGATTTTAAAAGTGGAGTATGCAGCCATTTTAAGACTGTCTCCACCCCATGAACACAACACACACACACACACACACACACACACACACACACACACACACACACACACACACACACACACACACACACACACACACACACACACACACACACACACACACACACACACACACACACACACACACACACACACACACACACACACACACACACACACACACACGGTCTCCGGTCCAGTTTCAGGTTCTAACAAGTCTTTGGAGACCGATCAGACGCTGTATTTGTAGCTCATCAGGATGCGTGTGCCGCCTCCCATTAGTCCCCACATGTGAGCGTTGATTTGACTTTGTAATTGTGACGCGTCACGCCGCCTCTACATATTCATGCTGAACCGAGAAGTGTCAGATTGAGATGTCCTTCCAGTGTCCTTGACAGCAGCTCATTAATAGTGAATGCCTAAGTCACCATTAGAAGTAGATGCAGAGACCGACGGGTCATCGTCTGCCAAACGCTCCGTCCTCAACACACGTCTACTAATGATGTGGTGGCTGCATGGTTACGTACCACATTATTTCTTCGTACTTTGAGAGTTAAAGGACGTCAGGTTTAGTTCATGTTGTTTGTTCTATTTATCGTTGAGTGTTTAAAGGATTTCTTTAGTATCTTCTAGTGTCAATAATCATATCGAACATTTCTTTCCCATCTCGTTGAATCAGATTGTTTTTGTACTTCAGAACTTCTTTCTTCGTCTTTCCTCATGTCAGAAGCTGCACAATAAGAGCCCACGCGCTCGGACTTAAAAGGCAGAAATCCCCAGGTATTACTGAGAACGCCAACATCTTAACTACTCGGCTTCTCCAATCCCTAAATTGGTGCTGCTGTTGTGGTTGCTTGTGGCTGGTTTTATAGACCTCCTGCTCCTGAGCGCTGTGCAGCCTGGGAGCTGCTGCAGGTCTGTCTGGCTGCTGTGCTTGATAGGATGCTGGCTGCAGGCGTCTCATCATAGCAGCTGAGAGGAGGTCGCCGAGGTCCTGCTGCTAGTGGCGACGCCCAAGGGCCATCAGCACAGCGGGGAGCCTGGGTGCCGGCAAGGTCTCGCACAGCCTCGCCTTGCTTCATGAAAGCCTAATGAAGAGAGGGGGCTCTGAAAAAGTGCTGTTAGACGCCCACAATCCTGCAGCACAGAGACGAGGGAGAATAGAGCGTGCAGAGGAAGAACACAGACTCAGTGTGAGGTCGAGAGCATTTATTACTGCGGGACAGGAAAAACAAAGTCTTCATCATGACGGCCATTAATAAATAAAGTGATGTGTGCACACATCTGGAGCCTGAGAGGGGCTCAGTAAGTCGACAGTGAATCTGAAGAATGGAGGCACTTAGCAGTAAACTCAGATAAAGCTCTCATTCATATTAGTATCTCATGTCATAAAACATTTCAATATAAAGCGTTAAAGGTGACCAGTTTGTGGACATGAATAAGAACCTGTCACCTGACACTCATCATTAAAATCTAATCTTTAAAGTATGACGTCTTAGAAAACAGCTGAACTTGACCTGTGAAGAATGTCAAGTTTTCAAACGGTGGGTAATAAAGTTTATAAAAACATATGAACATTTAATTTCAGGGAGACTAAACTATGAAAAGAAGCAGAGCGTTGATTCAAAAGAAGAAACTGTACAAACAATCACAAACAATCTATGGACATTTCAGAAATGCACACGAGTAGAGTCTGTGACACCATGTGGTGCAGAGAGGCTGGACGTCTTTGGTTTCAAGGTCTTTAGGAGCGGCTCCACATCATCCAACCTGACCACTCAACGCTCTGCACAACGTCATTCTGCACAACGCTCTGCACAACGTTCACTCTGCACAACGTTCACTCTGCACAACATTCATTCTGCACAACGTTCACTCTGCACAACGTTCACTCTGCACAACGTCATTCTGCACAACGTCATTCTGCACAACGTCATTCTGCACAACGCTCTGCACAACGTTCACTCTGCACAACGCTCTGCACAACGTTCATTCTGCACAACGTTCACTCTGCACAACGTTCTGCACAACGTTCACTCTGCACAACGTCATTCTGCACAACGTTCTGCACAACGTTCACTCTGCACAACGTCATTCTGCACAACGCTCTGCACAACGTTCACTCTGCACAACGCTCTGCACAACGTTCATTCTGCACAACGCTCTGCACAACGTTCATTCTGCACAACGTTCACTCTGCACAACGTTCATTCTGCACAACGTTCATTCTGCACAACGTTCATTCTGCACAACGTTCATTCTGCACAACGTTCATTCTGCAGAACTAGATTGTGTACAACGCTCTGCACAACATTCTGCAGAACATGTTCAAATAGTTTTCAGGTGGAAACCCATGCAGAGCCGCATCATGTCCTCCTCCTTCTATAAGATCTTCTTCTTCCTGCTGCCTCGTATCTCGCTGTGCTGAACCTGCAAGAACAAGAACCAGTCACTTTCCTCACACAGCAGCAGAGATGTGAGGCTGAAAGGATTTTTAACACGGATGCATAAAACATTTTTAATTTCTATTTTTTATTGACTAACAGAAAACAAAGCAGAGTCCCCTGTGCATGAAGAAGAACCACAACAGAGCAGGACCACTACGAGTCGTAAGGACAGAAAACCAGAGAGAGAGACTGCACTACACCCAGAGGCCCAAAGGCATCGGAGGAGGAGGAGGCAAACGGGGTCAAACAGCTTAGAGAGACACGGACACAGTCGGAGAGTCAGATAGCCGACTGCGGCTGAATGGAGATAGATGAGCGAGGAAAAAGGAGATCAGGGAGGCAGAAATGAACGGAAAAGGAAAGTAGGGGAGACACAGAAACATTTTATTTATAGTTATTATTGAAAAAAAGACGTCTGCTTTACGATGACGAGCGGCCTGATGGATAGATCTTTACTTGAATGAGGTTAAACGTTTGAAAGTCTTTGTTATTTATTCTGTGCTCCTGACTTTGTTCCAATACGACAGAAAATAGGAAGTTTAGGAATATTAGATTGTATCTGTGAACAATCAAAGTGTCCCAACATATACATGATTTCTTTTATTGAATTATCTGTCATTAATCCTCTGGAGTATTTGATTAGCGCTCAGGATTCAGGATGGTTTAGTGTTTGCACAGCGCTCCCTTATTGATATCTGCATGAATGTTTACGCTGCATCCTGGTTAAAGACATGTCGTATCTCAACGGGATCGCTCCGGGTGAAATCAAAGCTACATTAAAAAGGGAGCTGTTTCTGAGTTCATGAGTCTCAGCCTGGGAACAGCAGACCTCCACCAGGGATGCATCATGACCAAAACACAGCAGGAATTATACGCAGCTTCATAATTATACAGAAGGAGCTAATTACAGAGACAGGAGCGCGGGATGCCTGGGAGTCGCTGGGGTAAAAGTTGACGCTGCAGGGATCGGGGATTTGGGGCTTCCTGGCCGGCTTACCTTCTGCACGTCTGACGGCACCCTCGACAGGAAATCCAGCACTTCATTGTTGTCGATGCTGTACGGGTTCCGTAGTTTCTTGGTGAATTTATTGATACCTAAAACAGACATGGACACCAACGTATCATTAGCACTAGTCTCCTGTGGCTGCTCGTTGTTTCCACACAAACAGGAAGACGAGCCTTCTGTTGTCCGAGATCATGCTGCCTGGAGGAGCGCCGCCTGTGAGGCCTGGACTGTTTTACTTTCACTTTACAGGATGTAAACATTGGACTCTGTCGTCAGGGAGACGGTGTTTATGTCCTGTAAGATTGTTAACAACAGGAGATTTCATTCCTGCATCAATAAAAGATTAAAGATCAAAGAGTTGTATTCATCATCCCAATTCATCTCGTTATTTTGTCCCTTTAGGCTCACCGTAGAAAAGCCTCCTCACTGTCTCTAAATATTTTTTTGTTCCTTTTATAGGATTTATAGATTTTTGTGTTTTTAAAGGGGACATATTATAAAAAATCCACTTGTACAGTGTTGTTGAACATTTATTTGGGTAACCTGAGAGTCTACTGACCCACAACATGTGAAATAAATCCATCCAGTCCTTTGTTTGTGGTCTGCAGAAGTCTTACAACACAGAGAAAAATGCTCTGTTTCAAATGTGCTCTCCTTGTGATGTCACAGTGGGATTCTGGTAAAAAAAATACCCTCCCCTCCCCTGGTATCTCCCCCCATGGACTCCACCCCCAGCCAAGAACAAAACCTTTAAGCAGGTCCGCCATTTTTATTCTCGCTACAGAGGAGTGATGTCTACTGGGAAAACTCAGGGGGGGGTTCATTGCATTTAAAGAGACACACACACCAAAACGGAGCGTTCTGAGAGAGCTGGTTTTCCATGTCCAAAACAGTTTCTGCCTTCTTTAGAGATGCTTTACTCAGCAGCAATGGAATGTCAGCTTGGACTACTTCACTTTCAATATGACATTTTGTCTTTCCTATTTTGGCAGGTAGTTTTACCTTTCTGTTCGAATGTACAACATTTCCATCTCCAAAACAGAAAGGCCTACAGCTGGGCGTTTCTGTTTGCAACAGAACAGCAAGGGCTTGCTTCTTTTTGTGGAGTTCCGTAACTCGCGTCCAGATATTAACTTCATTCTTCCAGCATTCGTACGGCCTGGCTTCATTAAACTTCGGCGGGATTTTATAATTACTAACCATCCTCTGCTACCATTGTTAACTGTAATAAACACGACGTTTATTTGGTGTTGAAACTTTATTCACTTCTCTGTCGAGACACACTCCAGCATCCGGCTAGTCTAACCCGAACCCTGACCCCAGGTCAAGGTTCACAGTGAAAAACATGTTTACCGTAAGTGACGTGGTACAAGAGAAATACAAGTTAACATAAAGCTCCTGTGAGGAACGTTCAGTTTGGCGCCCCCCTGTGGACAAAGTGTTCCCTGATGTTGTCCTGAAGATGTGCCAACATGTATAAAAATATATGATATTTATTTAAACATGAACAAGTCATGGTGCTTTCTTTAGCAGTCACAGATTTCTGTCATGAAGACTCCCTGCTGTGGAGAAAGTAAAGGTTGTTACAGCAGCGTGCAGATTAAAGTGTTTCTGTTAACTTCACTCTGTCTGTGTCTGTAACCCCCCCCTCTTCACTTGCTGCTCAAACTTCCTTGTTTCTTTAAGATGAAGTGTGAACTCGCCTGATTGGACGCTTTTCACCTCTTGATGTAACCATGATGTGTGCTGAGTTAGGGATAGGTGATTTAAGAAACGGAGCTTCATGACCTTCACGGTAACATTGTTCCTTAATGCTCGTTTGTCTAACATGTCGGGAAGTTACGGCTGTCAGGTGTTTCTGTAGGTGTGACCTCTGACCTCTGACCTGAGAGAGTAAAGTCTAGTGAACAACACGGAGCACGAGGAGCTTTGTGACCTTTGAGTCGCATCTTTTCATCACCACCATGTTTTTAAAGATTTAATTGGATGAATCTGACGGGACGATTTTTAGAGGAGTCTGTGGTCGTCAAGTAATGATGAGACACACACACACACACAGACACACACACACACACACACACACACACACACACACACACACACACACACACACAGACACACACAGACACACACACACACACACACACACACACACACACGCACGCACGCACACACACACACACACACACACACACACACACACGCACACACACACACACACACAGACACACACACACACACACAGACACACACGCACACACACACAGACACACACACACAGACACACACACACACACACACACACACACACACACACACACACACAGAGGACATCCTAATCGCCATGATCTCGACTCACCCCATATCAGCACGATGTAGCGTACAGGGATGTAGTACGTCAGGATGGTTGCCATGACGAAGATCAGGAAAGCCAGCGTGGACAGAAAGGGCACCGACCAATTAAAAGTGCTGAAAGAACAGGAAGTAAGTCAGACTGATCAGTTTGAACTTCCTCAACATCAAACATGAACTATAATGAACAGGATCATTAATGTTTCTCCTGATTCTAAACATCACGAGTCCCTCAAACTCTCTCAGAAATCTTTCACTTCCTGTTTGAAATCTTTTACTTTTTGATCCTCTCTCCGAAACAGGCGATCTCGTCCAGCAGCGTCTGGAGGGTGACGATGGTGTCCTGGACCATGTGGATCTTCTCCATCAGTCCACGTCTCTCCGACTCCTCGAAAACAAACAAATAAACAAACAAACAAACACACAAACAAATTGCTGAGTGTACAGCCTGAGGCCGATGACGGGACTTCACAACGTGACAGAGATGAGACTCTGAAGGGGTCCAGATCTGGCCAGAGGTCTGGGCTCCTGAGAGGTCAAGTGAACGGACCAACGCCATGTAATCATAACAGTGAATGCTAGTTCAGTTCATGCAGTGGGGCCCTTCATGCAGTGGGGCCCTTCATGCAGTGGGGCCCTTCATGCAGTGGGGCCCTTCATGCAGTGGGGCCCTTCATGCAGAAGGGACCCAGAATCCCCCCCCCCTTGAAAGCGTCTGCTCAGTGTGCAGCCTGAGGCCGATGACACACTGAGACGTCTCTTTAAAACGAGACTGGACTCCACATCATGAGAGAGATGAGCGTCTGTTCTCAGGCTCGTCGTGACCTCAGCAGGATGGACGACTTTAAAGGCGGGCATACACTGTGCGATTTTTTCCCTATTTTGGGCCGATTTCTGAGTCGTTTCTGCTTAATCGTGAGTCGTGAGTCGTGTAGTATACAGGGGGCAACGAGCCCCAATATACCCCTCCCGACCAGCTCCCGACCGGCAATCGGCTGGTCGCATGAAAATCAAACCTGTTGGATATTTTGGTCGCCCCTCGTGAGGGGTTGAAGCAGAGCTACGAGCCGATTCACCTGAGATCAGTGGGTTTCCCCTCATTGCGCCTGCGTGAAAAATGTAAACATTACCACGTCCAGAAGAAGAAGCATGTCGTCATGTTGATGCCGCTGCAGCCTGTGGTTTGGACTCAGGACATGGAGGCCAGACTTGTTGAGCAGTGCTTCATTTGTGCCGGATCCTGCCGGAACAAGATCCGGCACCTACCAGATTGGGACCGGCACCTGTTTGTTTGGATCCAGCCCCTTTGTCACTATCCAAATCTCTCATTACATTTGGCGCAGTATAATATTATCTGTTCTGACATTCTTTTTTGTATTTAAATAACTGGGAATGTTATTCTCTGCTGCTGTGTCGTGTTGATCATTGTTTAGAAGAGTGGCGAGTGTGATGATGAAGTTGTTTGTGCCGGGACACGGGAAGTAGGCAGCGCCGCCTAAATCAGGCACAATTAAAACTATCAGGTTATTAAAACATTTAAACTTACTAACTAATAGTTTCTGCAGAGTGACAGGCCCACTGCTCCCAGCTGGTCAGAGCTTCTATATCGCTGCGCACACGTTGAAGTGTCGCGGAGAAGTTTTCAACATAATCAAAGAAACCAAAGACGTTTGATCATCCTGTCAGACAGAGCAGCAACTATGTTATCCTAGATTTTGGAGTTTTAGTTGATTATTTTAATAACTGCTGAACAACCTCTGAAAGGGAGTGAGCTCATACAGACAAGCGCGAGTGTGCCATTACGCACAGAGGTGGAGAGACTTGAAACTTTACGCACAGAGGTGGAGAGACTTAGAACTTTACGCACAGAGGTGGAGAGACTTAGAACTTTACGCACAGAGGTGGAGAGACTTGAAACTTTCAATAAGTGCACCCTGATGTCAGTGTGTCCGCTCGTCTTCCTGCCGCGTCGGTACAGCACTCTCTTTGTGCCCCGGGACCTCAGGGTTTATAAATTAAGCTCTGTTGTTGAGATGTTGCAGGCACACTCATGCCTTTACTGACGTTTCAGCTCATAGAATGGCACAAATGGCCGAAGCAGCACGTTTCTCCTTCGTGAGCATCTCTCCAGTCCTCTTCCGGATTTGGGGACCCGACGTGTTTATTTCACTCTTATAGTGTGAGCAATCGGGTCGCAGCCGAGCATCGGACCGCACAGTGTGCGCACATCGTGAGCTTTGGCTTTTCATCGCATGCGATTTACTCGTGCAGTTTTAGTCTGAGATTTTCAAAACGATCGAAAACATCGCACAGTGTCTGCCCGCCTTTACATAAACACGGATCAGACTTCAGCACTGAGAGCGAGGAGGAGCTGCTGTCTGAGAGGACGCTGGAGGGAGGGGGCAGCAGTGGATAGAAGCGAGCTGTTTGACATGATCTCTGTGATACATGTTTGAGACTCTGAGTGATTACTGTCTGGTTTCCACGGGCCAAAGTCCAGATGCATCGACACCATTGGTCCTAAAAATGTTTGACTTTGATCCCAGAGATCCATCAAACCTGAAAGTCTGCATAAACATCCTCAGACATTTCAGGGTCATGTTCCTACTGGGACCATGATGAGAACCGCTTCACATTCAGAACGCCGTCCATAACCTGCTGTCACGGTGGACGGATACTTCAGGGCCTAAAAGCATTGCAACAGTGTGAACACAAACTTTGAGAAGGCATGTGTGAGTGCCGTCATTAGTTCCATATCGATGGTTTATTAAGCGCCTCAGGACCTCCTTCCCCCGTCCCGTCCATCCCCGCCCCGCCCCTTTATTAGCACATGAATGTGAGCTGACAAGTGGGAACGGGTCGCTGAGGTCTTCATTAAGCTCAGACGTCTTTGACAAACCGAGTGTTTACAAAGAAATACTAGAGCTGGTGTCAGGAATCAAAATGTACCCACAGATCAAGAGCAGAATTAAAATGTCATCTTTGTCAACATATAAAAATCAGACTTTGAATGAGTGGAGACGTAAAGATATAAAGACGCTGAGTGAACAGGAAGTCACAGCACAGGTACGTACCTTCTCATCATCCTCCTCTTCGTCTCCCACATCCATACTCTCCTGGAAGAAAACACAGAACTCTATTAAACAGATGATAACAAGGGCCTTCATGATGGTTGACTATTGCACATTTTCTCGTTCTGGGACTCTGGATGAAGTTCAGCAGCTGATAGGGTCAGGACGAGCAGTGACCTCGAGGTCGCTTCAGGACGAGCAGTGACCTCGAGGTCGCTTCAGGACGAGCAGTGACCTCGAGGTCGCTTCAGGACGAGCAGTGACCTCGAGGTCGCTTCAGGGCGAGCAGTGACCTGGAGGCCACGTCAAAATGAAGGTGTCACCAGTGTTCACACAAGTATTTAAAGTTACTGTGAGGAGTGTTTGTCAGGTTGTGATGCACACTAGAGTATCAATGATGTCAAAGCCAAAGAGTCAATCAATTTATTGAAAAAGCTGCTTTCACACCTTCACTAAACTCACTGAGCTGCATGTGTGAACACAAACAGCTGAATGTTTCTCTCTTCACCCGGAGTTTCTCCTCCAGCCTCCTCGTATTTATTCTGCAGAAAGTCAGAGTGAGCTGATGTGAGAACGCAGCAGGATATAATCAGGAGAATTCACCTCGAGCGAGTGGGAGGGGGTGGTGACGTTTATTCCCTGTGATCGCTGCACGACCATAGACTGTCTGCACGCCACCTCTACGATCTCCGTGCTCTAATGAACCTGCTGCATTCTGTTTCCTGTTCTCCAGTATGTTCTTCTCCACTCTTTAGTTCAGATTGTGATTCTGTTCAACTACACGTAGCATTGATAGAAAGACACATATTCTCATTATAGCGTCGTGTAGAGGACTGATTGATTTACCTGGCACAACGTCACAGCTCCCCTCAGGAGACCTTACTAATCAACCACCCTGCTAGTAGATGAGTTTTGAAGATATTAATCACGGGGCCTAGTGGTTATGACAGGCGTCCCATTTAGTGCAGCTGCCATGGGTTCGAATCCGAGCTCTGCCCTTTGCTGCATGTCTTCCCCTACTCTCTCTCCTCCCAACACTTCCTGTCTCTCTTCAGCGGTCCGGTCTTAAAAAGGCCTAAAGGGCCAAAAATGAAAAAGTTTAGAAGAAAAAGAAAAGAAATGAATCACTTCAATAAATAAAGTTTTCTTTTTGTTGACCTCGTTAACAAAAAACCTCAAATGTAGAGAAACTATTTGAGGACGTTACCTGGGCGTCTGAGAAGTTGTTGCTGCGATGAAATGATTGATTGTTAATTGTTTGATTGATTGAAGGGAAAACAAAGTTTAGAATTTGATGAATAGTTTGAGATATTTTTCCTGCAGCTTCCAGCTGTTCCTGCTGACAGTAAGTCAATCAAAAGAACCAATCAGAACACATCTCTCTCAGGAACTGTGCTGAAGCTTTTTATAGACCCAAAGATAAAGAATCATAATAATATGAATAATAATGATGAATGACTGGCAGATTAATAATGAAATAATAGAAGCTCCTGTAACTCATCATCTTCATTTATGACATCGACAGACCTCAAAAGAAAATCATCTTCGTCTGGTCGTCAATCAGCAAATATCCTCCAGTCACCACTTTCTATCCGAGAGCTTTGTGCTGGGTTAATCATTTACAACCTTCAGTCTGAGTGGATGAAGCTGCTGCTGCTCCCACGAGATCCAGCCAGAAACAGCACCGTCCTGTCTGAAGCCGACAGGTACCAAGGTGTGTGGGGGGGGTCAAAAAACATGTCAGGAACAGACACCAGGACTTATGCTGTCATGAGTTTATTTATTCTCAGTTTCTTATTTTAATAGTTTTCAGTTCAAATTTATGTTTTTTGTTGTTTTGCATTTTTCCTGGTTGCACTAAATAAATGTCCACTGACGGGACCCCTCTGACCTCACTACCCTACAAAGGAGCGCTCACACTGGCCATCCGTACCGTGCCAAGCACGCTTCAACCCTAAAGTCCAGTTAGTTTGGTCAGTGTGTCCGCTCCGTGCTCAGGCACGCTACACTTCCTTGGCTTTGGCACACTTCAGAGAGGTGTGCTTGGGCACGGTACACTTCATGCACGAGCACAAGCACGCAGGTACACAACGCTGACAGCCTTCATTATGGAGACATCCAGAGTTTTATGACGTTATCTGACCAACATGACTCAGAATAAGACACAGAGTCAGGAAAGTAGCTGTCATGGTCTCTGTGTTGTTCTCCGATGTGTGGAGGCGACCGCACGTCTCTTTTATTTTATTTTTGTAATTTATTTACGGCTGTATCATTTTTTTTTCTCGAGTCCGCCTGTTTGTAAACTGAGCACGCTTCATAACAACATAAAGCATGCATGTGCTGTGTTACGACGTTATGTCCAAGAGGTAATCGTGCTCAGGCACGGTTAGTCCTGGTGCAGTGTGACCGCGGGCCGTGCTGGCCAGTGGGGGAATGGCGCGCTCTTATTTGACCAATCACGACAGGAGGAGGCCGACAGAGAAGTCAAAGTGAAGAGAGAGTAGAAATTACTTGAAGCAGAGTACAAACACAGAATCACATGTTGCTTCAGTCGATTCAGGGAGTTCTCTATGCTCCTGTGTTTTCTCTTATTTTATTATTATCATGTAGCTGGATGGTCACAGCTGGTTGCTATGGAAACAAAGCAGCTTTTAAACAGCAGAACAAACAAAATAAAGAGATGAGCGTGAACAGAGGATCTCTGTGGAGGAGAAGACTCACAAGGTCCTGAGAGACACGGCCGGACCGGATCTGCATGTAGTTCCAGGAGATGAGCAGGACCAGGAAGAAGGGCAGCATGTAGAACTCCCAGTACCACACGGTCACCACAAACACCTGCAGGCAGAGGAGGTCAGAGGTCAGAAATCAGTGAGGGCGGACAGGAGGGGGGCGGGAGGATAAAATAAAACGCTCTTCATTAAGACGTTTCCAATAGATCCCGAATCCCTGCTAGCTAAAGGTTGATCCCATCTGCTATTGATTACACAGGCACTGGTCAAGCTGATGAAGGCTACCCCGCCACTATCAAAGGCGTGCTCCCTGTGTACGCTTATTCTGCATACGCTGTGCAGGGTGAGCTCGCCGCTCAGCTGGACCTGCTCGCCCTGCACCCCCTGCATATCCACTGACATTAAGCACGTTAGTCTAATTGCTCTGTTTCTCTCATCTTGTGTACATTAAAGACGACCACGCAGCAACAGGGAGCCGTGTGTGAATATGTCATTAGCATCCATAATGGCCCTTTTAATGCACGTTCCACCTGTGCGTGGCTCAGGTAACAATTATAAGAGGATGAAGGCGTTTGGATTGTGTTGTCAATTAAATAATTGTGTCAGAGAGGCAGCGCCAGCCAACATGGCAGCAAGCCAAACAGCGTGGGGAAGGGTTACACAGGTTTTTATACACTAATAAAAATAGAAGTGAACATCTGGTAAAGACATCACTCTCCTCGGAGGCACCAACTGACATAAAAGATGGCAGACGCCCCCTCCATCCGCCGCCACCACCACTACCAGCACCAGCTTTAATGTGCAAAAAGGCGAGCAAGCTGTGGTCTGTGTTATCACGAGCCAAAGCAGATCCTGGGAGAGGAGATGAAACCAAGTCCTCACTGAAAGGGTTATGTTTTATTAGTGAGGACTTTGTAATGACCGCGAGAGCCGCCACAGACGGGGAAGCCAAGTCACGCTTTGGTGGAAACAAATACACGGGCATAAAGATGGTGATAATTGCAGCTCGTTTCAGCTTGAGAGGCATTACACGGTCTCTGACAGCAAACGGGCTCTGGAAATACAATCCAGATCACAGAGAGAGAGAGAGAGAGAATGAAAGGCTACCTAATGTTAGGAGAGCTACTGAACATTTTCAGAGTGCAGCAGGATTTCCAAAGTAATGCTCGGAGGAAGGGTTTGCACGGCACGGCGGTAATCCCAGAGCACAGACAGCCCTGACATCATCGCTCCAGTCATGGTTCTAAAGGCAGACTGAGTTACTTTAGCAGAACAGGGACCGATGCTAAACTTAACAATGTGGAATACTAATGTGAACAAGTCCAGAGACATTTCTCCCTAAAGTAACAAGCTAACGGTGATTTTCTCACTAAAGTAACAAGCTAACGGTGATTTTCTCACTAAAGTAACAAGCTAACGGTGATTTTCTCACTAGAGTAAAAAGCTAACGGTGATTTTCTCACTAAAGTAACAAGCTAACGGTGATTTTCTCACTAAAGTAACAAGCTAATGGTGATTTTCTCACTAAAGTAAAAAGCTAATGGTGATTTTCTCACTAAAGTAGAACAAGCTAACGGTGATTTTCTCACTAAAGTAACAAGCTAACGGTGATTTTCTCACTAAAGTAACAAGCTAACGGTGATTTTCTCACTAGAGTAAAAAGCTAACGGTGATTTTCTCACTAAAGTAACAAGCTAACGGTGATTTTCTCACTAAAGTAACAAGCTAATGGTGATTTTCTCACTAAAGTAAAAAGCTAATGGTGATTTTCTCACTAAAGTAGAACAAGCTAACGGAGATTTTCTCACTAAAGTAACAAGCTAACGGTGATTTTCTCACTAGAGTAAAAAGCTAATGGTGATTTTCTCACTAAAGTAACAAGCTAACGGTGATTTTCTCACTAAAGTAACAAGCTAACGGTGATTTTCTCACTAAAGTAGAACAAGCTAATGGTGATTTTCTCACTAAAGTAGAACAAGCTAACGGTGATTTTCTCACTAAAGTAGAACAAGCTAATGGTGATTTTCTCACTAAAGTAACAAGCTAACGGTGATTTTCTCACTAAAGTAGAACAAGCTAACGGTGAGTTTCTCACTAAAGTAACAAGCTAATGGTGATTTTCTCACTAAAGTAACAAGCTAACGGTGATTTTCTCACTAAAGTAGAACAAGCTAACGGTGATTTTCTCACTAAAGTAGAACAAGCTAACAGTGATTTTCTCACTAAAGTAGAACAAGCTAACGGTGATTTTCTCACTAAAGTAGAACAAGCTAATGGTGATTTTCTCACTAAAGTAACAAGCTAACGGTGATTTTCTCACTAAAGTAGAACAAGCTAACAGTGATTTTCTCACTAAAGTAACAAGCTAACGGTGATTTTCTCACTAGAGTAAAAAGCTAACGGTGATTTTCTCACTAAAGTAGAACAAGCTAACGGTGATTTTCTCACTAAAGTAACAAGCCAACGGTGATTTTCTCACTAAAGTAAAAAGCTAATGGTGATTTTCTCACTAAAGTAACAAGCTAACGGTGATTTTCTCACTAAAGTAAAAAGCTAACGGTGATTTTCTCACTAAAATAACAAGCTAACGGAGATTTTCTCTCTAACAAGCTAACGGTGATTTTCTCACTAAAGTAGAACAAGCTAACGGTGATTTTCTCACTAAAGTAGAACAAGCTAACGGTGATTTTCTCACTAAAGTAGAACAAGCTAATGGTGATTTTCTCACTAAAGTAACAAGCTAACGGTGATTTTCTCACTAAAGTAGAACAAGCTAACGGTGATTTTCTCACTAAAGTAACAAGCTAACGGTGATTTTCTCACTAGAGTAAAAAGCTAACGGTGATTTTCTCACTAAAGTAGAACAAGCTAACGGTGATTTTCTCACTAAAGTAACAAGCTAACGGTGATTTTCTCACTAAAGTAAAAAGCTAATGGTGATTTTCTCACTAAAGTAACAAGCTAACGGTGATTTTCTCACTAAAGTAAAAAGCTAACGGTGATTTTCTCACTAAAATAACAAGCTAACGGAGATTTTCTCTCTAACAAGCTAACGGTGATTTTCTCACTAAAATAACAAGCTAACGGAGATTTTCTCTCTAACAAGCTAACGGTGATTTTCTCACTAAAGTAAAAAGCTAACGGTGATTTTCTCACTAAAATAACAAGCTAACGGAGATTTTCTCTCTAACAAGCTAACGGTGATTTTCTCACTAAAGTAAAAAGCTAACGGTGATTTTCTCACTAAAATAACAAGCTAACGGAGATTTTCTCTCTAACAAGCTAACCGAGATTTTCCCTCTAAAGTAACAAGCTAACGGTGATAAGGCAAGGCAAGTTTATTTGTATAGCGCTTTTCATACACAGGGCAGACTCAAAGTGCTTCACATCATAACATGTCATACAATAAAGTGAAATAAAATGCAAGAATTAAAAGAAAATTAAAAAAACAGAGAATAAAAACATATTGACAATAGACATTTTGGATTTGAATTTTTTTTGAATGTTGGAGGACATTCCTTGGCATTTTTACTACTTTCAGACCCCGTACTTGTGTTTGAAAGACTCACGTGAGATTTTCCCTGAACCTGTAAACGTCTTTGCAGGATGCGTATTTTTATGGTTGTACGCCAAACCGGACAATCCAGTACTTAGGATTGAAATCCAGTACTTAGGATTTCCGTAAGATTAAGGCTTAAATCTTACTTCAAATACATTAAATGCCAAGTTCAGTATTAAAATAGAAAATTTAAAAATCACTGAAATTATTAAATCTGAAAATATGTTTTAGTAAAAACAATTCAAATAAAATTATAAATATAAAAGAATTAAAAGTTGCAGTGCAGAGTGAGAGATTAAAATCTTATTAAAATTGTTTAGAGCCTTTCTGTCCTTTAAATGTTGAAGTTACAAATTCACAATTTGTGTTCGGGAAGCTACTTGAAACGACATTAACATGAAGTCCCGACTTGTTCACAGACCATGAAGAAAATAAATGACTGGTTTCTGTAAAATGAACCTAAACTTCACGAGTTCAGAGCCGTGTCATATCGACTCAACAACAAGAACACATATTATGTATTAAACTTCTGAGACGTGTTTCAGTCTGAATGCAGACAAATGGTTAAAGTAAAGTTCACGTAAGAAAAGCAGAAGCAACAAACCTCGAACTGAAATGAACTTTTTTCTGACTCTGAAAATGTAACAGCAGCAAGAAAAGGAAGAAGGTTGTTTTTAATCGTCACCTGAAGAAGAACTCTGGTTTATTATTCCTGCTGTTGGAGTGAGCGTCCTTTTCTCGCTGCTGTTATGAATGATGTGCGTATAATCAGCCTTTTACCAAACGTTATACAGCAGACATTAAATGAAATGTGTGGCATTATTTTTAACTAAATGATTGAACTCTTTTAACAGATGAAGACATCGTGTAGAGTTGGAGAGGTGATCAGGGGAATCTGTGCATTCAGACTCATTTGTGATAAACCTCACAAACCTGACCTGGCCGTCTCGTTTCCACCATCACTGTATACAATAAGGATTATAGACGAGGGATTCTCAGGAGGAGTTTGCAGAAGATGCAGCAGGAGAAAGAAGATGAAACATGAAGTAATGTCCAGCAGATTTGTCTTAATATAAAGTGAAGGCAGAGAAGGAAACACTGTGACGTAAACCGCACTGACTGAAGAGTTGTGCATGAAGGTGTGTGTGACACTCGGCAGGTGTTTCAGGTAGATCGTCTCATCTGTCCTGTCATGCAGAGCGAAGCGTCGCTCCGTCACTCTCATGCAGAGATATTAAGCAGACATTGATTTCTTCTCACTGTGGCTTGAAAAGGCAGAAAGTGTGAAAACACGAGTACAGATGGTACTGTCTTTCAAACACTCGGCTGCAGTGGGAGGGTGTGTGTGTGGTTTTATAATTCATGCTGGACTATGTGTGTGTGTGTGTGTGTGTGTGTGTGTGTGTGTGTGTGTGTGTGTGTGTGTGTGTGTGTGTCGAAGCTGTCAGACTAAACAACTATATTTCCCCTGATATTTCTCAGGGGGAGTTTTGTATTTTTGTATATATTATTTGTCCCTCAGTGTGCATTTACTGTGTGTGTTGAACATTTTCATAGAAAGCCGTTTGTGCTTAAAGCGCTCCGACCCCGGACGCCACACTTTCTAAACGCACAGCTCAGAGCGACAACAGTAGCTTCTGTTCAGATAACAGCTCCGTGCAGAAACTCCCATTTTCACAGCAAATTGAACAAACTGTGCTGTTGGCCGGGGTACAGTATCTGTTCACCAGCCCCCTTAAGTGAAGACATTAAGTAAATCTTTAGTGCCATCTACAGGACACATGCTGTAACATCAAGAGGAACTCTCCATGACCTCGGTTTCCTGCATAGTTAAAACACAAGTGGCTGTTTGCTTTGAATGGAGCAGGATAAGAAAAAGATCAGCAGCCTCTCCTCGGTGCAGTGTAAAGACTCGGCCTGAGAGGCTCGTCCTGTGTTCCCGTCCTAACACTTGTATCAAACAACAGCCGGATGGACAATGAGCCTTATCTCTGAAGAGCCTTTTAATTGGACGTCTGTCTGCATAATGGGGTCTAAATCAAACCCAGCACAGATTGGACAGAGGGTTAATGAGTTGTCAGGGAAGTCAAACAAAAATAGACTCTATCTCGACTCCGCTAGGACTGTACCCGCTCCAGCTGAGGCTTAACTCTGCATCCATGAGACACGCAACACTAAAAAGCATCCGCTCTGCCACAGAGCCGGGGCCAAGCCTGCGTTTCTGCTGAGCCTGACAGCGCATTGATTAAGATTCTCTCTAGGAGAGTTGAAGTCGGGGCTGGCCAGCCGGCGCCTGTCTTCAGCAGCTTGGAGGGAAAACACAGAGAAATGCAGATAGTGTGTTGATAAGCAGTTAAAGCACATCACCAAGAAGGCTAGCAGGCTCCTCTGAACGCTCTCCCACTGGAAGCAGCTTTTGATGTACCGCATGGTGGATATGATCGCCCTGTACAGCGTCTGAACACGCAGCACGTTCCTGGCCAGAGCCTGTAAGACACAGATTAAAAAAACATGCAGAACAAGTGAATATATTACAGTCGTGATGTTTGAAATGTGGAACAAAGCGGCGCTCTTCATGAGCAAACAGGACAGTGACCCAGAGTCAGGGAGGGGAATAATGAGAGAAGCTGGTCTGTTTTGGAGTGAGCCGTTCTGGTCAGGTCGAAAAATGTCAGTAATCTGACCTGATTTTATCAACTGACACTTCCAACATTCAAACTGAGCCAAACGCCGCACGTTACCGTCCCAGTGCGCCATGTGTAAGCCAATTTCAGCGTTAGCGAGCGATGCATTGTCTGCCAACAAAGAGTCTTTGTGGGGAGTACAGACAGTCAGGCTCCCTGTCTCGCACCCTGTCCTACACACTGTATATCAAACTAATGCAGCAGAACAGCGCACAAGAAGTGGGCACAGTCGGGGTCAATTAAAACCCCATTCAACACAATCAGGAAGAGGAAAGACCAGAGTCGTGAAAATATGATTCACTATTTATGAAATATTCAGTACTTAATATTTGTTTTATTTAAGTTTTCACTGAAATTCTTGCCTTTATTATTATTGATCCCCGGCCGACGTTCATCTGCACGTTTCAGTTGAGCGGCAGTGATGCTGTCACTGTGAGCGTCCGGCGAGTGAGCGAGTCGTGTCTGACATGTTTTTTTATGGTGCTGAATGAGACCACTACAGAGAACTCCCCATATAGTGAGCAGGGAACGAGCGAGGTTGAACACAGCCTGAGTCGTAAACATGGACGCTCACTGAAGCTCTGCGTCGGTCTGTAACACCGTGTTCAGCCTGAGAGTTAACAAAGACTCTGGTCTGCACAGAATATTATTCAGAGCAGCTTCAAACCTTTTTGGAGAACTTGGGATTATCCTCCATGAATGTCCTCTCTCTTGGCTGGAACGTCCGCACACTCGCCCTGACCTGAAGAGAAAGCATCATGGAGCTATGAAACACTGACAGAATCAGACCTTTCCTTCACAGCCGTCCTGCAGTCATGTCCTCTTTACACGCTGAACTTTTACTCACAGGGTTAAAAATAACCTCCAGCTCCAGAGTGATGGTCCCCTTCGACAGCCCGCCCAGGTCCTCTTTCTTTAGCGGGTAGGCGATCTGCTGTCTGCTGCGGATCTGCAGGACAGAAAGGGCATCAGGTGCTGAACTCAGACATGAACCTGACCAGCAGTCAAGCTAGATTACATCTTAGCAAGTCCTCAGCCGGCTAGAGTGTGAGCGCCCGCTTCACTTTCATTTACACTAGGAGTGCTAATAGATTAGTCCAATGTCTGCATGGCGGACTCGTGGAGAGGTGTGTGTACCGAGAGCAGAGGAATGGCAACTTTTCCCAGGAAGTCTGGCGCCTTGTCTCCGTCCTCATCAAAGACCGTCACCACCAGAACATCATGAATGTCTTTGACAGGGCTGCAGAGACAAACAAGGACAGCTCAAATCAAACCTACACAACATACAGTAAACTTATGTGCACAATTAAAGGTCCAATCAGTGAAATGATAAAGTGAGCTTCCTCTATGATCAGACATTAAGGAAACATGCTATGTTGAAGTGCTGGCTTCTCTGACAACAATGCAGCAGCCAGTATGTCCTCCTTCTAACTTTAGATTCTGGTCCTGAATGGTCTGGATTTGTTTGGACCAGAGAAGGTAGGCGGTTTTAAGGCGCCCCCACACGGCCGTTTTGGACGCCCCTCGGTTTGCCAGATATGAGAGCAGTTATCAGGTCAAACCAACAGGTGTTGCAGTGATGGAAGCGGGCAAGAGAACTGGTTCAGATAGAAGTGATTGTACCCGACCTAAAAAGCCTCTGCATGTTTCTAATAAGCTCCACGAGCAGAAACGTGCTCAAACTAGGATCAATATTGGAGATGCTTTTGAAAAATGGAGAGAGGTTAGAACGCAGAAAGGTTTACAGACCGATGCAGAGCTGGATAAACACTGAAGCTTCAGTGTCCACCACATGGTGACCTGCGTGAGCATCCACTCTAGAGAGGAGGGGGGACAGATCTCTGTAATGTTTTGAATTTGGACTGCAGTACCCCTTTTAAACACTAGGGGTCAGAGTTACATATTGCTCCTTTTAAGAGAAATGTGTTGAGAAAGAGTGCGACTCACAATGTGAAGACTTTATTCCACTCTGGGTGCAGGCTCTTGTAAACCGTGTGGGTCTGCAGCCTGTCGTTGCCTAACTCCAGCACACAGAAAGGATCACTTTTCCCTGCAGAACACAACAGAAACACTTTCACTCTCCACCATCTCCATCTCTCCGATGAGACATAAGAACGATCAGAAATGTGTGAAGACATACCGTTTAAATCAGCAGCCAGCAGATCTGCAGCCTTGATCACTTTGATTTGAAGGAAACCGACATCACGCAGGTTTTTCAGGGACCTCTTCAAACTCTGAGGACGGTGAACAGAAAGGAGGATGAACACAGAGAGCTCAAACTGACACAGAGTCTGTTCTTTAAGAAATTATACTGTGGACACAAGTTTCTCCTTTGAGCAGAAAACATTATACGTGTTTATTTTGTTCATCCTATTTTACTAAAATGTGTCTCCAGTGTTTGACTTCTAAATCTGATCATCACAGAGTTCAGGATCAGAGGGGGTCTCCTCTCAAAGATGGCCCCTCTCTCGCTCTGTCATATCTGATCAGCTGACAGAGTTTCTCACTACATGACCCCCTGGATGGTTTCAGAAAGTGCTCATCACTGATGAAGCAGAAGACCATAATGTTGTTACTGACTCAGCATATAGCAGACACACAGTGACATCTCCTGACTGTTAAACACTGACATGGGTCATGGATCTGGAGAATACTTCACACTGGAAGAACCTAATGCGGACTCTAAACTGGAACCTGGATTTCCTTTAGCATCAGATATACTGGCCCTTCTCCTGGAACTGAGGTGGACAAGTGATGTCAGCATGCAGTACAGGTAGGACAGAGACGGAGGTGCAGGTACTGACGTAGATGTCGAGCTGGTTCTGTTGCTCGTGAGGCTCATCAAGCGGAGCGGCGCAGAGGTCAGAGATGGAGACGCCGCTGCATGTGTTCAAGGTGAGCAGGAAGACCAGACATCCTCTCCCCTGGTCCAGAGTGTGTGTGAACAGCTGCCTCTGATCGAGGGGGACCCTGGTCAGGTCCACTTCACACCTGATCAGACACACAAAAACACACACACACAAAAACACACACACAGGCCTTCACAATAAGAGCCTGAAAAATGTTTATTAGGCAGCTCATATCAGTTTGTATTAGGGATAAGAATAGCAGGGTAAGACACGTCATGACACGAGACGACACGCGGCAACATGTGATAACTCAACACGAGAAAAACAACACAAGACAATGAGTCACGAGACGACATGACACGAGACAACGTGACACGGGACAACACGAGACAACATGACATGAGACAACATGAGACAACATGACACGAGACAACATGAGACAACATGAGACAACATGACATGAGACAACATGAGACAACATGAGACAACATGAGACAACATGAGACAACGTGACATGAGACAACATGAGACAACATGAGACAACATGAGACAACATGACATGAGACAACGTGACACAAGACAACATGAGAAAACATGACATGAGACAACATGAGACAACATGAGACAACATGAGACAACATGACATGAGACAACGTGACACAAGACAACATGAGAAAACATGACATGAGACAACATGAGACAACATGAGACAACATGAGACAACATGACATGAGACAACATGAGACAACATGAGACAACATGAGACAACATGACACAAGACAACATGAGACAACATGAGACAACATGAGACAACGTGACATGAGACAACATGAGACAACATGAGACAACATGAGACAACATGACACAAGACAACATGAGACAACATGAGACAACATGAGACAACATGACACGAGACAACACGAGACAACATGAGACAACATGAGACAACGTGACATGAGACAACATGAGACAACATGAGACAACATGAGACAACATGACACAAGACAACATGAGACAACATGAGACAACATGAGACAACATGAGACAACATGAGACAACGTGACATGAGACAACATGAGACAACGTGACATGAGACAACATGAGACAACGTGACATGAGACAACATGAGACAACGTGACACAAGACAACATGAGACAACATGAGACAACATGAGACAACATGAGACAACATGACATGAGACAACATGAGACAACATGACATGAGACAACATGAGACAACATGACATGAGACAACATGAGACAACATGAGACAACATGACATGAGACAACATGAGACAACATGAGACAACATGAGAAAACATGAGACAACATGAGACAACATGAGACAACATGAGACAACATGACATGAGACAACATGACACGAGACAACATGAGACAACATGACACGAGACAACACGAGACAACATGACATGAGACAACACGAGACAACATGACACGAGACAACATGAGACAACATGACATGAGACAACATGAGACAACATGAGACAACATGAGACAACATGAGACAACATGACACGAGACAACACGAGACAACATGACATGAGACAACACGAGACAACATGACACGAGACAACATGAGACAACATGACATGAGACAACATGAGACAACATGAGACAACATGAGACAACATGACATGAGAAAACATGAGACAACATGAGACAACATGAGACAACATGACATGAGACAACGTGACATGAGACAACATGAGACAAGACAACATGAGACAACACGAGACAACATGACATGAGACAACATGACACGAGACAACATGACACGAGACAACATGACATGAGACAACATGACACGAGACAACACGAGACAACATGAGACAACATGACACGAGACAACACGAGACAACATGACATGAGACAACACGAGACAACATGACACGAGACAACATGAGACAACACGAGACAACATGACATGAGACAACACGAGACAACACGAGACAACATGACATGAGACAACGTGACATGAGACAACATGAGACAAGACAACATGAGACAACACGAGACAACATGACATGAGACAACATGACACGAGACAACATGACACGAGACAACATGACATGAGACAACATGACACGAGACAACACGAGACAACATGACACAAGACAACATGACACAAGACAATTCGAGACAACACGAGACAACATGACACGAGACAACATGACACGAGACAACATGACACGAGACAACATGACATGAGACAACATGACACGAGACAACACGAGACAACATGAGACAACATGACACGAGACAACACGAGACAACATGACATGAGACAACACGAGACAACATGACACGAGACAACATGAGACAACATGACATGAGACAACGTGACATGAGACAACATGAGACAAGACAACATGAGACAACACGAGACAACATGACATGAGACAACATGACACGAGACAACATGACACGAGACAACATGACATGAGACAACATGACACGAGACAACACGAGACAACACGAGACAACATGACACAAGACAACATGACACAAGACAATTCGAGACAACACGAGACAACATGACACGAGACAACATGACATGAGACAACACGAGACAACATGACACGAGACAACATGAGACAACATGAGACAACATGAGACAACATGACACGAGACAACACGAGACAACATGACATGAGACAACACGAGACAACATGACACGAGACAACATGAGACAACATGACATGAGACAACATGAGACAACATGACATGAGACAACGTGACATGAGACAACATGAGACAAGACAACATGAGACAACACGAGACAACATGACATGAGACAACATGACACGAGACAACATGACACGAGACAACATGACATGAGACAACATGACACGAGACAACACGAGACAACACGAGACAACATGACACAAGACAACATGACACAAGACAATTCGAGACAACACGAGACAACATGACATGAGACAACATGACACGAGACAACATGACATGAGACAACACGAGACAACAAGAGACAACGTGACACAAGACAACATGACACAAGACAACACGAGACAACATGACATGAGACAATATGACACGAGACAACATGACATGAGACAACACGAGACAACAAGAGACAACGTGACACAAGACAACGTGACATGAGACAACATGACACAAGACAACACGAGACAACACGAGACAACGTGACATGAGACAACATGACACGAGACAACACGAGACAACATGACATGAGACAACACGAGACAACACGAGACAACATGACACAAGACAACGTGACATGAGACAACATGACACAAGACAACACGAGACAACACGAGACAACGTGACATGAGACAACATGACACGAGACAACACGAGACAACATGACACGAGACAACACGAGACAACATGACACGAGACAACATGAGACAACACGAGACAACATGACATGAGACAACATGACACGAGACAACACGAGACAACATGACACGAGACAACATGAGACAACACGAGACAACATGACATGAGACAACACGAGACAACATGACATGAGACAACATGACATGAGACAACATGACACGAGACAACACGAGACAACATGACATGAGACAACACAAGACAACATGACATGAGACAACACGAGACAACATGACACGAGACAACACGAGACAACATGAGACAACATGACACGAGACAACATGACATGAGACAACATGAGACAACATGAGACAACATGACACGAGACAACACGAGACCACATGACACGAGACAACACGAGACAACATGACACGAGACAACATGAGACAACATGACATGAGACAACATGACACGAGACAACATGACATGAGACAACATGAGACAACATGAGACAACATGACACGAGACAACACGAGACCACATGACACGAGACAACACGAGACCACATGACACGAGACAACACGAGACAACATGACACGAGACAACACGAGACAACATGAGACAACATGACACGAGACAACATGAGACAACATGACACGAGACAACACGAGACAACATGACATGAGACAACATGACATGAGACAACACGAGACAACACGAGACAACATGACATGAGACAACACGAGACAACATGACACGAGACAACACGACACGAGAAACAAGACACGACATGAGACAAGACGAGACGACACAAGAGGAAACAACACGAGATAACTCGACACAACACAACACTGCCTCTCCATCAGACAGATGAGACGTGACAACGCAATATAGGACTGGACAGGACAAGAAAACGAAACAAAGCAATACGATAGAAGACAATCATATAACGATACATCACAATGTGTGACTAACTGAAGAATTCAGAATGTTTCTAAAGAGGTCAAAAGCTAGATTCATGTTGTTGGTGTCTGCTTCACTTACTGAACGCTCAAACAAGCACAGACATGCAAACACTCCTGCAAACTTAAAACATACATAACACATAAACGTGCATGGTCATGGCTCAACACAGGCAACGCATGCTTACACTCCCAAACACTCCTCAGTCCTCCTTCCCTCCTTGGACCAGAGCTCCACCTCCAGGAGGTCTGAACCGTCCATGAACTGGTTCAACGTGAACCTCTCTCTCCACTGAGGGTTGGACACTTTGCAGTGATTCTGAAAACAAAGAAAAGAACATTAAATGTTACGGCCAACCATGTAAAAATTAACACATTTAACCAACTTCATCTGCTTACTTACGACCTCTCCTAACTCTGTCTCTCTATCAGACTCTAACCTCTCCTAACTCTGTCTCTCTATCAGACTCTAACCTCTCCTAACTCTGTCTCTCTATCAGACTCTAACCTCTCCTAACTCTGTCTCTCTATCAGACTCTAACCTCTCCTAACTCTGCCTCTCCATCAGACTCTAACCTCTCCTAACTCTGTCTCTCTATCAGACTCTAACCTCTCCTAACTCTGTCTCTCTATCAGACTCTAACCTCTCCTAACTCTGTCTCTCTATCAGACTCTAACCTCTCCTAACTCTGTCTCTCTATCAGACTCTAACCTCTCCTAACTCTGTCTCTCTATCAGACTCTAACCTCTCCTAACTCTGTCTCTCCATCAGACTCTAACCTCTCCTAACTCTGTCTCTCTATCAGACTCTAACCTCTCCTAACTCTGCCTCTCCATCAGACTCTAACCTCTCCTAACTCTGTCTCTCTATCAGACTCTAACCTCTCCTAACTCTGTCTCTCCATCAGACTCTAACCTCTCCTAACTCTGTCTCTCTATCAGACTCTAACCTCTCCTAACTCTGTCTCTCCATCAGACTCTAACCTCTCCTAACTCTGTCTCTCCATCAGACTCTAACCTCTCCTAACTCTGCCTCTCCATCAGACTCTAACCTCTCCTAACTCTGTCTCTCTATCAGACTCTAACCTCTCCTAACTCTGTCTCTCTATCAGACTCTAACCTCTCCTAACTCTGTCTCTCCATCAGACTCTAACCTCTCCTAACTCTGTCTCTCCATCAGACTCTAACCTCTCCTAACTCTGTCTCTCTATCAGACTCTAACCTCTTCTAACTCTGTCTCTCCATCAGACTCTAACCTCTCCTAACTCTGTCTCTCTATCAGACTCTAACCTCTCCTAACTCTGTCTCTCTATCAGACTCTAACCTCTCCTAACTCTGTCTCTCTATCAGACTCTAACCTCTCCTAACTCTGTCTCTCTATCAGACTCTAACCTCTCCTAACTCTGCCTCTCCATCAGACTCTAACCTCTCCTAACTCTGTCTCTCTATCAGACTCTAACCTCTCCTAACTCTGCCTCTCCATCAGACTCTAACCTCTCCTAACTCTGTCTCTCTATCAGACTCTAACCTCTCCTAACTCTGCCTCTCCATCAGACTCTAACCTCTCCTAACTCTGTCTCTCTATCAGACTCTAACCTCTCCTAACTGCCTCTCCATCAGACTTCAACTTCCATCCATCCCTCCCTGTGTTGGCTGGTGTTAAGTTTTGTATGCACCAAATGATTCTTGAATGACGTTAATTTAAAACACCAAAATATAAATAAATAAATACTGACAATCCCTCTGAATCAAAAAGATAATTCCAGATTTTCAGATCTGTGTTGTTTGAAACATTTGGAAGAAAAGAGGAGGAGGAGAATAAAAATGATTAATAATAAAGAAATGTGTTTCCGACTGAAAGATAAGTGTGAAAAGAAAAGGAGATGAAGGGGGGTTGGGAGGGTTTAAGAATAACAAGGAGGAGGAGGAGAATAGTTCCAGTCCTCCAGTCAGTACCTTGCTTTTGTATCTCTGCTCTCCAAGTCTGAAGCGGACAAAGAACTGCCCCCCCAGCGTGTCCAGCGGCAGCTCCTGACCCCCAACCAGAGTCACTGACACCACAGATGTCCACAGCTGACTCTTCCTCAGAGACTCTGACAGACGAAAGTTCTGAGACGAGCTGCCCGACTGCAGACGGCAGGAACGGGAAACAGGGGAGAGGGGGCAGATATAGATTCTTAATACATATAAAAAGGGTACGTGAAACACTTCCATTTAAAAAAATCAAACCAATCTAACTGCACAAAAAGCAGAGCATTATAAAAGAGGACTGGACTTAGAAACCAGCGTCACAAAGCAGAGAAAGCTCAGACACACTAATATCACAGCTTAGGACATTACAACTGACACACTATAAACATATATCCATCCATCCATCCATCCATCCATCAATCCATCTATACATCCATCCATCCATCTATACATCCATCCATCTATACATCCATCCATCAATCCATCTATACATCCATCCATCTATACATCCATCCATCTATACATCCATCCATCTATACATCCATCCATCTATACATCCATCCATCTATACATCCATCCATCCATCAATCCATCTATACATCCATCCATCTATACATCCATCCATCTATACATCCATCCATCCATCCATCTATACATCCATCTATACATCCATCCATCTATACATCCATCCATCTATACATCCATCCATCTATACATCCATCCATCTATACATCCATCCATCTATACATCCATCCATCAATCCATCTATACATCCATCCATCTATACATCCATCCATCTATACATCCATCCATCTATACATCCATCCATCAATCCATCCATGTATCCATCTATACATCCATCCATCTACACATCCATCTATACATCCATCCATGAATCCATCTATACATCCATCCATCCATCATCCATCCATCCATCCATCCATCTATACATCCATCCATCCATCATCCATCCATCCATCCATCTATACATCCATCCATCTATACATCCATCCATCTATACATCCATCCATCAATCCATCCATGTATCCATCTATACATCCATCCATCTACACATCCATCTATACATCCATCCATCAATCCATCTATACATCCATCCATCCATCATCCATCCATCCATCCATCCATCTATACATCCATCCATCCATCATCCATCCATCCATCCATCTATACATCCATCCATCCATCCATCTATACATCCATCAATCCATCCATCCATCAATCCATCTATACATCCATCCATCTACACATCCATCCATCTATACATCCATCCATCCATCTATACATCCATCCATCCATCCATCTATGCATCCATCCATCCATCCATCCATCTATACATCCATCCATCAATCCATCCATCCATCCATCAATCAATCTATACATCCATCCATCCATCCATCTATACATCCATCCATCCATCATCCATCCATCCATCCATCTATACATCCATCCATCCATCCATCTATACATCCATCAATCCATCCATCCATCCATCCATCAATCCATCTATACATCCATCCATCTATACATCCATCCATGAATCCATCTATACATCCATCCATCCATCTATACATCCATCAATCCATCCATCCATCAATCCATCCATCTATACATCCATCCATCAATCCATCTATACATCCATCCATCCATCAATCCATCTATACATCAATCCATCTATACATCCATCAATCCATCTATACATCCATCAATCCATCTATACATCCATCAATCCATCTATACATCCATCCATCAATCCATCCATCCATCAATCCATCCATCCATCAATCCATCCATCCATCAATCCATCTATACATCCATCCATCCATCAATCCATCCATCTATACATCCATCCATCCATCCATCTATACATCCATCCATCAATCCATCCATCTATACATCCATCCATCTATACATCCATCCATCTATACATCCATCTATACATCCATCGATCTATACATCCATCCAGCCATCCATCAATTCATCCATCTATACATCCATCCATCTATACATCCATCCATCAATCCATCTATACATCCATCCAGCCATCCATCAATCCATCCATCAATCCATCCATCCATTAATCAATCCATCCATCTATACATCCATCCATCAATCCATCCATCCATCAATCAATCCATCCATCTATACATCCATCCATCCATCAATCCATCCATCCATCAATTTATCCATCTATACATCCATCCATCAATCCATCTATACATCCATCCATCTATACATCCATCAATCCATCAATCCATCCATCCATCCATCAATCCATCCATCTATACATCCATCCATCCATCTATACATCCATCCATCCATCTATACATCCATCAATCCATCTATACATCCATCCATCCATCCATCTATACATCCATCCATCAATCCATCCATCTATACATCCATCCATCCATCTATACATCCATCCATCCATCAATCCATCCATCCATCCATCAATCAATCTATCCATCTATACATCCATCCATCTATACATCATCCATCTATACATCCATCATCCATCCATCCATCCATCTATACATCCATCCATCAATCAATCCATCTATACATCCATCAATCCATCCATCTATACATCCATCCATCCATCCATCTATACATCCATCCATCAATCCATCCATCTATACATCCATCCATCCATCCATCCATCAATTCATCCATCTATACATCCATCCATCAATCCATCTATACATCCATCCATCTATACATCTATACATCCATCAATCCATCCATCCATCCATCAATCCATCCATCTATACATCCATCCATCTATACATCCATCAATCCATCTATACATCCATCCATCCATCTATACATCCATCCATCAATCCATCCATCCATCAATCCATCCATCTATGCATCCATCCATCCATCTATACATCCATCCATCAATCCATCCATCCATCCATCAATCAATCTATCCATCTATACATCCATCCATCTATACATCATCCATCTATACATCCATCATCCATCCATCCATCCATCTATACATCCATCCATCCATCCATCCATCTATACATCCATCCATCCATCCATCTATACATCCATCCATCCATCCATCTATACATCCATCCATCAATCCATCCATCTATACATCCATCCATCCATCCATCAATCCATCCATCTATACATCCATCCATCAATCCATCCATCTATACATCCATCCATCCATCTATACATCCATCCATCCATCTATACATCCATCCATCCATCTATACATCCATCCATCAATCCATCCATCTATACATCCATCCATCCATCCATCAATCCATCCATCTATACATCCATCCATCCATCAATCCATCCATCTATACATCCATCCATCTATACATCATCCATCTATACATCCATCATCCATCCATCCATCCATCTATACATCCATCAATTAATCCATCTATACATCCATCTATACATCCATCAATTCATCCATCTATACATCCATCCATCTATACATCCATCCATCTATACATCTATACATCCATCCATCCATCAATCCATCCATCTATACATCCATCCATCCATCTATACATCCATCCATCCATCCATCCATCTATACATCCATCCATCTATACATCATCCATCCATCCATCCATCTATACATACATCCATCAATCCATCCATCAATCAATCCATCCATCTATACATCCATCCATCTATACATCATCCATCTATACATCCATCATCCATCCATCCATCCATCTATACATCCATCATCCATCCATCCATCCATCTATACATCCATCAATTAATCCATCTATACATCCATCTATACATCCATCAATTCATCCATCTATACATCCATCCATCTATACATCTATACATCCATCCATCTATACATCCATCAGTCCATCAATCCATCCATCTATACATCCATCCATCCATCTATACATCCATCCATCCATCCATCCATCTATACATCATCCATCCATCCACCCATCTATACATACATCCATCAATCAATCCATCTATACATCCATCCATCAATCCATCCGTCCATCAATCAATCCATCCATCCATCAATCCATCCATCCATCTATACATCATCCATCTATACATCCATCATCCATCCATCCATCCATCTATACATCCATCCATCAATCCATCCATCCATCCATCAATCCATCCATCAATCAATCCATCCATCTATACATCATCCATCTATACATCCATCATCCATCCATCCATCCATCTATACATCCATCATCCATCCATCCATCCATCCATCTATACATCCATCCATCAATCAATCCATCTATACATCCATCTATACATCCATCAATCCATCCATCTATACATCCATCCATCCATCCATCTATACATCCATCCATCAATCCATCCATCTATACATCCATCCATCCATCTATACATCCATCCATCTATACATCCATCCATCCATCTATACATCCATCCATCAATCCATCCATCTATACATCCATCCATCCATCTATACATCCATCCATCCATCAATCCATCCATCCATCCATCTATACATCCATCCATCCATCCATCTATACATCCATCCATCAATCCATCCATCCATCCATCAATCCATCCATACATCCATCATCCATCCATCCATCTATACATCCATCCATCAATCAATCCATCTATACATCCATCAATTCATCCATCTATACATCCATCCATCAATCCATCTATACATCCATCCATCAATCCATCCATCTATACATCCATCCATCCATCCATCCATCAATTCATCCATCTATACATCCATCCATCAATCCATCTATACATCCATCCATCTATACATCCATCAATCCATCCATCCATCCATCCATCAATCCATCCATCTGTACATCCATCCATCCATCTATACATCCATCCATCCATCTATACATCCATCCATCCATCCATCCATCTATACATCCATCCATCAATCCATCCATCCATCAATCCATCCATCTATACATCCATCCATCCATCTATACATCCATCCATCCATCTATACATCCATCCATCCATCCATCTATACATCCATCCATCCATCCATCAATCCATCTATCCATCTATACATCCATCCATCTATACATCATCCATCTATACATCCATCATCCATCCATCTATACATCCATCCATCTATACATCCATCTATACATCCATCCATCTATACATCCATCTATACATCCATCTATACATCCATCATCCATCCATCTATACATCCATCCATCTATACATCCATCCATTAATCCATCCATCTATACATCCATCCATCAATCCATCCATCAATTCATCCATCTATACATCCATCCATCCATCCATCTATACATCCATCCATCAATACATCCATCCATCCATCCATCAATCCATCCATCTATACATCCATCCATCCATCTATACATCCATCCATCCATCCATCCATCCATCAATCCATCAATCCATCCATCAATCAATCCATCCATCTATACATCCATCCATCTATACATCATCCATCTATACATCCATCATCCATCCATCCATCTATACATCCATCATCCATCCATCTATACATCCATCCATCCATCCATCAATCCATCCATCAATCCATCCATCTATACATCCATCCATCCATCTATACATCCATCCATCTATACATCCATCCATCCATCTATACATCCATCCATCCATCCATCCATCCATCTATACATCCATCCATCCATCCATCCATCCATCCATCTATACATCCATCCATCCATCCATCCATCCATCTATACATCCATCCATCTATACATCCATGCATCCATCTATACATCCATGCAGGCCTGCATTCTGGGAGGGTAACGTTCTCGACGGGTAGTACGGCACTATTAACTCTTTAAGATAAGATGGTGCCTGACCATTTAGAGCTTTGTAAGTGAGAAGAAGGATTTTAAATTCTATTCTAGATTTTATAGGGAGCCAGTGCAGAGAAGCCAAAACAGGAGTAATGTGGTCCCTTTTCCTAGTTCTAGTCAGAACTCGAGCTGCAGCATTTTGGACTAGTTGAAGAGTCTTTAGAGATTTACCTGAGCACCCTGATAAAAGAGAATTACAGTAATCCAACCTGGAGGTAACAAATGCATGAACTAGTTTTTCTGCATGGTGACAGGATCTGCCTGATCTTAGAGATATTACGAAGGTGGAAATAAGCTGTCCTTGAAATGTGTTTAATGTGAGAGTTAAAGGACATGTCTTGATCAAACAAAACTCCTAGATTCCTAACAGTGGTGCTAGATGCCACGCTGATGCCATTAAGGGCAGTTATATCATTAGAAAAAGTCTCTCTGAGGTTCTTAGGTCCAAGCACAATAACTTCAGTCTTGTCTGAGTTAAGCAACAAAAAGTTTCTGGTCATCCAAGTCCTAATGTCCTTAAGGCAAGCTTCTAGTGTACATAACTGATTGGTGTCATCTGGCTTCATTGATACGTACAGCTGAGTATCATCTGCATAACAATGAAAATGTATGGAGTGTTTCCTCATAATATTACCCAGAGGAAGCATATATAATGTAAAGAGAATCGGTCCAAGCACTGATCCTTGTGGCACTCCATGGCTGACTTTGGTGTGCATAGAGGACTCATCATGAACATGTACAAACTGAGATCTGTCTGATAAATAGGATTTAAACCAGCTTAAAGCAGTCCCTGTAATTCCAAGTCATTGTTCTAGTCTCTGTAACAGGATTTGATGGTCAATCGTGTCCAAAGCAGCACTAAGATCTAACAGGACGAGCACAGAGAGAAGTCCCCTGTCTGAGGCTAGAAGAAGATCATTGGTTACTTTAACTAGAGCAGTCTCAGTGCTATGGTGGGCTCTAAATCCTGACTGAAACTCCTCAAATAAACTGTTGTCATGGAGACAGTCACACAACTGATTAGCTACCACTTTCTCCAGGACCTTTGAGATAAAAGGAAGGTTAGAGATAGGTCTATAGTTAGCTAGAGTTCCTGCATCAAGAGTAGGCTTTTTAAGAAGCGGTTTAATTACGGCTACTTTAAATGACTGTGGTACATAACCTGCCACTAAAGATATATTGATCATATCTACATCCATCCATCTCTGTTCTCCATGAAAAGAGCATCAATGGTTCTTCTCACTGAGAGCAGCTAAAGTGTGCAGCAGCTACAAAGCTCTCTTCTGTATATAATAATAATAGGGAGACATATTCTATAGGATAATTAGCTGAGCTCACATGTAGGGAGATTAAATTAACTATGAATGCAGATCAAGCTGACTGTGATGTCATGTCTGAATATGTTCTTCCACATAGGTTAGCAGGTGAGGAGGTTAGGTTTAAATCCAGAGATGGCCCTAAATGCACCTTGAGGCCGACGACCTTAAACTACTTAGCATGCAGAGATGTTCAACTCTTTGAGAGAAAGATGTCTGACGTGCAGCTTAGAGGAGGCCACGTAAAGGCGGGACGATGATCAAAACAAAGCATGAATCCAACAGCTGCTCTGTGGGAGAGTAACACAGCGAGCAGACTCATCTCATGGATACGACTATTTGTAAAGTTATTGTTCTTGTTCTCTACAGTAACAGCGTCGCTTTAGGAGAAAGAATGTCACACATGTTAAATCAGTAAGTCACCCGAGGGTCACCTGGTCTGACAGAATCAGCATTAGGGCTGAACATCAGATTTATATCTACATTCAGATGTTATATCGTTACCAGAAACGAGGTGTCAGATGTTAATGTAGGGGAGAAAAATTAAAAGGTAAATATACGACGTCTCCCTTTTAATTGATCTGTGTGTGTGTGTGTGTGTGTGTGTTTGCGTGTGTGCGTGTGTGTGTGTGTGTGTGTGTGTGTGTGGGGGGGGGGGGGGGGGGGGGGGTGCAGATTCTTTGCTGTGATTTAGGGTTATATATATTTAAGAAATATAAACACTGCGGACAGATCTGCAGGTATCTGGAGTCAAAGTGTGTCTGCTGTCTCTCATTGGTCATGTCCTCTAATGTTACATTTAACAGGGTCACTTTCCACTGTGTGTTTTTATGTGGTGATTTGCTGCCCTCTAGTGCACAGAATAAGTAATGACTCAGATGGAGCATCAAACAGGGAAGTGTTCTGTTCCCTCCACCGTGTCTTACCCTAAAGCTTCGTTTCTGTCTCTGAGGCCAGCGCTGCAGCGGGAGCATGCATGTTAGGTGCAAGACACAACAACACGGAGGTTAGTCGCATGACGTGCACAAAAACAAGGGGAGAGAAATACAATGCAGCACAAGTATCCCTACTGCTAGATAACATGCAGTAAATATATATGGGAGGTTGCCACACATGGCCTCTTTTGCTGTCTCCGTCTCTGTGCGACAGACTCAAGTCCACCAGGACGACCCCCATGTCCTCCTCCAGGCTGTTCGGGTCGTCTAAGGGCAAAGACAGCTCGTTCACCCTGAAAGATAATAAAGAATGATTTAGTGGCATTAAAGGGAGAATTCAGGCAGGACCAGTGAAACAGGAGAGTTTTACTATTGGACTGGCTTACACTGGTGCAGTGTGGGTAATGTAGTTTTTACTTTCAGCTGATTAATAATGAGCAGAGCTTCAGAGCAGCTTAAAAACAAACTTTAGTCAAGAACTTAAACACACCATTCAGACAAGAATACATGCACACACTCACTCACTCACTCACACACACACACACACACACACACACACACACACACACACACACTCACACGCACACACGCACACACGCACACAGACACACACACACACACACACACACACACACACACACACACACACACACACACACACACACACACACAGATCAAACCAGGTCAGATCCAGATCAGGTGAAGTCCGGTATCAGCTGAGTGAATCAAAAGAGTCCTGGTGTATTTTAAAGCCTTCAGGAGACTCTGAGGTTCTGATACGTATCAGGAGGTAGTTCTAGAGTCTCTGTCTGTAAGCAGTGTTCGATGTGATCATGGGTTAGGTCTAGTCGCTTCTGATCAGAGGGTCTGAGGGTCTGGCTGTACTGTCGGAGTTCTGTAATACGGGTCAGAGTGAGTCATGAACGGCTTTATACACAAACAGAAGAGTTTTGTGAGGAACTCAATATCAGATGTGAAGCCAGAGCAGGGTCGCTGGTATGGGTGTGAGGTGTTCTTGTTTGTTTGGTCTTGATGGCGGTCTTGCTGCGGCTTTCTGGACAAGCTTTAACCAATGTGCGTGGTTGATACCAAGATAAAGAGAGTCAGTACGCTCCTCTACAGTAATGCTGTACAAGAGGCAATGATGGCTACCTTTATGTAGTGTTGGCCGTTTTGGACGCCCCTCGGTTTGCCAGATATGAGAGCAGTTATCAGGTCAAACCAACAGGTGTTGCAGCGATGGAAGCGGGCAAGAGAACTGGTTCAGATAGAAGTGATTGTACCCGACCTAAAAAGCCTCTGCATGTTTCTAATAAGCTCCACGAGCAGAAACGTGCTCAAACTAGGATCAATATTGGAGATGCTTTTGAAAAATGGAGAGAGGTTAGAACGCAGAAAGGTTTACAGACCGATGCAGAGCTGGATAAACACTGAAGCTTCAGTGTCCACCACATGGTGACCTGCGTGAGCATCCACTCTAGAGAGGAGGGGGGGGGGGGGGGACAGCTCTCTGTAATGTTTAGAATTTGGACTGCAGTACCCATTTTAAACACTAGTGCTGTGTCCGAAATCACTCGCTCATTCCCTACTCACTATATCGTGAGTTTAATGCAGTGGACTATATTGTGTACTCACTTGGAAAAATTAAACAACATTTCGGACACTACTCGCTCACTCGCCGGCCGCTGACAGTGACGTCATTGTTGTCGCGCAACTAAAACGTGCAGCTTAACAACGCCGGAGGATCAATAATAACGGTAAATAACGGCGTGAAGTGATAACTTCTATTAAACTGAGTGTATGTTCACTAAACATTTACAAATAATAAATACATATAACATACTGAATTTTACATATAATGAAACATATTTTCGGACCAAACCTCATGTATTGATGTTCACAGACCCTCCTCTCGTGTCTGTCATCATCATCAGGACAAACTACCGTCACTAACGTTAACGATCTTTACTCTTTATTTAAACAGATCAAAGATTTCAGTCAAAACGCTCCAAACATGAACTTTATTGTGTTTCTGTGTTCTCACTGGTCGCTCCTCTCGTCCGTCTGAGAGCAGCCGAGTCAAACGCCACTCTCCGCTCGTAAAACCGCAATGCATGATGGCATATATTGCTCAGTGAGTGACCATCGCTTGTCCACTACTTTTCAAAATGCATTGTGGGATACATTGAGTGGACTATATAGGATATGACCATGCTCACTATGAATTCGGACAGCACTACAAAATGGCGTGTTCACTATAAAGTGAATAGGGAGTGATTTTGGACACAGCCTAGGTGTTAGAGTTATATATTGCTCCTTTAAGTATACTCTAAGGGTCTGATGTACTAAAGGTGTGTGTGTCTTAAAACGTGTGCAAACTTGATACCACCAGCAGTAAATGTGCAAACTGATGTACTAACAGCGTGCAGTGAGGATTGTGTCTTTCATATGAGCAGAACAACACGCATTGTCCATTCAGTACGTTTGTCTTCATGAATATGTAATATGTTAAGTTAGCACACGCCTTGTGATTTACCACAAATATAACTGAACATTCACAGCCTCTGCATTCTAAAGAATTTACACATTAACATTTATGTCTTCCTATTTCCCTCTTCTCACCAACATTACATTTTAAACTGGGCATTTCCTTTTTCTCGGGTTGCGCGTCTCTCCAGCTCGTCTCCTCCGGTGCGCTCCTCTCCCTATCGCGCTCGTCTCCTCCCTCTACAGCCCCCTGCTGCCAAGCTGTAGGCACTTGGATTGGGGGACCTCACCACTGCTTGTACCCCCGTCTTCGATACCTCTTGTCAGGTCATTTATGTCCGATCAGACACAGCGCTGGTCAGCAGTCTGGTGCGCAACAATAGCCCGAGGGGCGCGCCTGAGCTCCAGTGCCACAGAGGACACAGCTCGCACCTCCTGCGCAATGTATGACAATTCATTCAAAGGATGGAGGGAAGAAAAGAGAGGCCCTGTTTAATGCCGAGGTTTTCTTATAAGCCAAATGTTCTTTTTGTTATATTCAGATGTATCTGCTATAACTCGAAAATACTGTACGTTCATTTGCCTCTCCCACTAATACCTATTTGCGCTTGCAGTCATCCTGCTTTCCGTCCAAACTCTCCGTGACGTAAACCAGTAGAACACGCAAAAGCCTGACTTAAATACTACCGCCTCCTCAAGGTTTGCACCCGTTATCATTCACGCACAGTTTCTTAGTAGATCACCCGCAAAACGCCCACAAGCCAAACGCGCAATTTTATGATGTGAACACACAATTTAGTACTCTTTACTGGGATCTTAGTAAATCAGGCCCTATGTGTTTAAAATAATCTGCATAAAAACATAAACTGCATAAACCAGCTGCATACAGATCCCTTGAGTTACAGACGATCATGCAGCCGTACGATTTATGATCAGTGGAAGATGTGCAAACAGGCCGACTTCTTAAGATGAACTTAAAAGAACAATCAGGAACTCAGGTCTCTGGTCAGATTCAGAAAAGGAAATTGAAATGATGATGCTTCTAACAGTTTTTTTTTCACCCACACAAAAACAGTCACGTAGGGTTAAAAGACCGGGGTTCCCAACCTGAGGGTCGGGCCTCCCCGAGGTCTCAGGGTGAGTCAGAGGAGTGAGATGAAAAAGCGAACAGCAGAGAAAGAGAATAAATTACAGCTACTCTTCAAACTATTTACCTCTTTTTTTACCTAAAAATACAATAATGGAATCTTTATTTAAATTTCTACTGAACATGAACAAAATTCAATGGTGACTCCCGGAGAAGATCTAATGCACAAATCATCCAGCTGTGACGACGACTTACGGACTGCAGGTCTCATTCATAAGCTAAACACCCATCAGCCCTCAGGTTGCTCTTCTTGCACTAGGATTGCACATTTGCACACCTCCACATAGCACTGTACATTTTGGTTCTGAGCTCCTGACTGATTATATTGTTCATGTTTTATTTTGTGATTTCTCTACAGGTCTGTCATTCAAAGTGATTTGACTGTGCATGTCGTCGTCTGTGAGCTACTGCTGCAAAACTAACTTCTTCTTGTGGGACAATAAAAAGAATCTGAATCTGAGACTAAGGGCCATGATCTAGTTTATGTGAAGAGGGGCATAATTAGGATCAGGGGTTTCATTACTGAGCTCTTAGCCTTTCATTAAGGTACCAGTCTTTTCAATTAAAGGGATGTTTTCCCTCTAAATGTTTGTGTTTCTGTGAACAGAAAATCTGAACTTTAAACAATAAAATATTGATATTGACAGTTTGCTTCCAAGCTACAGAGCTCCCAGCAGATACCCACTCAGTCAGAGTGAGGCTCCCAACTCTCAGCGAGGACTCACCTGTCAATCTCCAGGTCACTCAGGGTGACACTGGCGGAGCCCATGAAGTCATCTGTCGTCAGGTCACGGTCGTACACCTGTCATGTCAGATAACAACAGCCCGTTAACAACAGTGTCTATGAGACCTCTTACAGGATTATCACATGAAAGGTTTACAGAGAGTGTCCAGATCACGTTAACTACACTAACATGTTCACAGGTTTCAGTCAGAGGGCTAAGAGTCTGAGACAACAGGTCACATGAGGGGAAGACTGATTGCAGCAGCTGTTCAATGAAATATGTCCTTAATGTGTTGTCTGACCCCATACAGCTGCAGGTCTCACTCTCCTCATGCACGACTCTGAAGCCAATCACACCTCATGCACGCCTCTGAAGCTGTTCACTCTCCTCATGCACGCCTCTGAAGCTATTCACTCTCCTCATGCACGCCTCTGAAGCTGTTCACTCTCCTCATGCACGCCTCTGAAGCTATTCACTCTCCTCATGCACGCCTCTGAAGCTATTCACTCTCCTCATGCACGCCTCTGAAGCTATTCACTCTACTCATGCACGCCTCTGAAGCTATTCACTCTCCTCATGCACGCCTCTGAAGCCAATCACACCTCATGCACGCCTCTGAAGCTGTTCACTCTCCTCATGCACGCCTCTGAAGCTGTTCACTCTCCTCATGCACGCCTCTGAAGCTGTTCACTCTCCTCATGCACGCCTCTGAAGCTATTCACTCTCCTCATGCACGCCTCTGAAGCTGTTCACTCTCCTCATGCACGCCTCTGAAGCTGTTCACTCTCCTCATGCACGCCTCTGAAGCTATTCACTCTCCTCATGCACGCCTCTGAAGCTGTTCACTCTCCTCATGCACGCCTCTGAAGCTATTCACTCTCCTCATGCACGCCTCTGAAGCTATTCACTCTCCTCATGCACGCCTCTGAAGCTGTTCACTCTCCTCATGCACGCCTCTGAAGCTATTCACTCTACTCATGCACGCCTCTGAAGCTGTTCACTCTCCTCATGCACGCCTCTGAAGCTGTTCACTCTCCTCATGCACGCCTCTGAAGCTATTCACTCTCCTCATGCACGCCTCTGAAGCTATTCACTCTCCTCATGCACGCCTCTGAAGCTGTTCACTCTCCTCATGCACGCCTCTGAAGCTGTTCACTCTCCTCATGCACGCCTCTGAAGCTATTCACTCTCCTCATGCACGCCTCTGAAGCTGTTCACTCTCCTCATGCACGCCTCTGAAGCTGTTCACTCTACTCATGCACGCCTCTGAAGCTATTCACTCTCCTCATGCACGCCTCTGAAGCTGTTCACTCTCCTCATGCACGCCTCTGAAGCTATTCACTCTCCTCATGCACGCCTCTGAAGCTGTTCACTCTCCTCATGCACGCCTCTGAAGCTATTCACTCTCCTCATGCACGCCTCTGAAGCTGTTCACTCTCCTCATGCACGCCTCTGAAGCTATTCACTCTCCTCATGCACGCCTCTGAAGCTGTTCACTCTCCTCATGCACGCCTCTGAAGCTAATCACTCTCCTCATGCACGCCTCTGAAGCAATTCACTCTCCTCATGCACGCCTCTGAAGCTGTTCACTCTCCTCATGCACGCCTCTGAAGCTATTCACTCTCCTCATGCACGCCTCTGAAGCTGTTCACTCTCCTCATGCACGCCTCTGAAGCTATTCACTCTCCTCATGCACGCCTCTGAAGCAATTCACTCTCCTCATGCACGCCTCTGAAGCTGTTCACTCTCCTCATGCACGCCTCTGAAGCTATTCACTCTCCTCATGCACGCCTCTGAAGCTATTCACTCTCCTCATGCACGCCTCTGAAGCTGTTCACTCTCCTCATGCACGCCTCTGAAGCTGTTCACTCTACTCATTCACGCCTCTGAAGCTGTTCACTCTACTCATGCACGCCTCTGAAGCTGTTCACTCTACTCATTCACGCCTCTGAAGCTGTTCACTCTACTCATGCACGCCTCTGAAGCTGTTCACTCTACTCATGCACGCCTCTGAAGCTGTTCACTCTCCTCATGCACGCCTCTGAAGCTGTTCACTCTACTCATTCACGCCTCTGAAGCTGTTCACTCTACTCATGCACGCCTCTGAAGCTATTCACTCTCCTCATGCACGCCTCTGAAGCTGTTCACTCTACTCATTCACGCCTCTGAAGCTGTTTACTCTCCTCATGCACGCCTCTGAAGCTGTTCACTCTCCTCATGCACGCCTCTGAAGCTGTTCACTCTACTCATTCACGCCTCTGAAGCTGTTCACTCTACTCATGCACGCCTCTGAAGCTGTTCACTCTCCTCATGCACGCCTCTGAAGCTGTTCACTCTCCTCATGCACGCCTCTGAAGCTGTTCACTCTCCTCATGCACGCCTCTGAAGCTGTTCACTCTCCTCATGCACGCCTCTGAAGCTGTTCACTCTACTCATTCACGCCTCTGAAGCTGTTCACTCTCCTCATGCACGCCTCTGAAGCTGTTCACTCTCCTCATGCACGCCTCTGAAGCTATTCACTCTCCTCATGCACGCCTCTGAAGCTGTTCACTCTACTCATTCACGCCTCTGAAGCTGTTCACTCTCCTCATGCACGCCTCTGAAGCTGTTCACTCTCCTCATGCACGCCTCTGAAGCTATTCACTCTACTCATGCACGCCTCTGAAGCTGTTCACTCTCCTCATGCACGCCTCTGAAGCTATTTACTCTCCTCATGCACGCCTCTGAAGCTGTTCACTCTCCTCATGCACGCCTCTGAAGCTGTTCACTCTCCTCATGCACGCCTCTGAAGCTGTTCACTCTCCTCATGCACGCCTCTGAAGCTGTTCACTCTACTCATGCACGCCTCTGAAGCTGTTCACTCTACTCATGCACGCCTCTGAAGCTATTTACTCTCCTCATGCACGCCTCTGAAGCTGTTCACTCTACTCATGCACGCCTCTGAAGCTATTCACTCTACTCATGCACGCCTCTGAAGCTATTTACTCTCCTCATGCACGCCTCTGAAGCTGTTCACTCTCCTCATGCACGCCTCTGAAGCTATTTACTCTCCTCATGCACGCCTCTGAAGCTGTTCACTCTCCTCATGCACGCCTCTGAAGCTGTTCACTCTCCTCATGCACGCCTCTGAAGCTGTTCACTCTACTCATGCACGCCTCTGAAGCTGTTCACTCTCCTCATGCACGCCTCTGAAGCTGTTCACTCTACTCACGCACGCCTCTGAAGCTGTTCACTCTACTCATGCACGCCTCTGAAGCTGTTCACTCTCCTCATGCACGCCTCTGAAGCTATTCACTCTACTCATGCACGCCTCTGAAGCTATTCACTCTCCTCATGCACGCCTCTGAAGCTGTTCACTCTCCTCATGCACGCCTCTGGGTTGATTCACTCTCCTCATGCACGCCTCTGAAGCTGTTCCCTCTCCTCATGCACGCCTCTGGGTTGATTCACTCTCCTCATGCACGCCTCTGAAGCTGTTCCCTCTCCTCATGCACGCCTCTGGGTTGATTCACTCTCCTCATGCACGCCTCTGAAGCTGTTCACTCTCCTCATGCACGCCTCTGGGTTGATTCACTCTCCTCGTGCACGCCTCTGGGGCTAAGGTGAAGTATTGCTTATTCTTACGAGCAGAGTGAATCAATCCAGAAACACATGACCATGTCGGGAAAGATAGAGAAGCTCTAGGCAATCAGGTCTGAGTAAGAACAGTGATAATCTTCCACTGAATAATGATGAGCTTCCTCTCATAACGTAATAACACGTTTAATCTGGTAAGAAAAGAGATAGCTACCTTGACGTATAGTTTCTGGCTCAGGTCCTTCACAGGTAAGGAGAAGGTCTCGTTCCATGTGGGGTTCAGGTCTTTATAAACCACTTTGCTCTTGTAGAAGGTTTTTCCCTCCAGTTTGAACTTCACATACGGGTCGCTGGTTCCTGAAAATGATCAGCAACATTTAATAATACAGTTTGGAGTATTGATAACAGCTGAACTGGAACACATAACTGTGGTTTCACTTCTGGGAATAAAGCGTAACTAACAGCGACACTAAGGACCTAAAGATGGAATCATGACTTCATGCTGTGAGAAGACGTTTGTTTGACTTCATATTCTTGAGACACCACTCTTTGTGTTTACAAGTCATTACTTAAAAAGCAGGTCATAATGACCGACCCCCCCACCCCCGCCTGTTCTAGTTTCCAGTAAACGGGCCGACCTGTGAGCTCGTCTCGTCATCTCTCTTGTGTCAGTATTGAGGATGTGGTTTTCTCCTCCCCAACCGAAGGGACCACAACTTCCTGAAACACAAGCCAATCAGATTGTTGCTTCCCCTGTGAAAGGGGGGGGGGCGACGTTTGTGTGTTTACAAACATCTTCCTCCTTTTCTTTCATCACACGCAGAGTGTGAATGTGTAATGGTTAATGGACCCGAGCGGTTATTTTTACACCACAGGTGTACAGAAAATAAGAATGCATTCATTGTTTCATAGTATTTTGTCCCTTCAGGCTCACCGTAGATAATACCTCCTCTGAGGTATGAAGGGGTCTGATGAGATCTGATGGTAAATGGACTTGAGCTTGTATATTTCTTTTCTCGTCTTCAAAGCGCTTTTACACTGAGGTCACACCTACAGTACACATTAGGGATGTAACGATTCACTCAACTCACGATACGATTCACGATACTGGGTTCACGATACGATTCTCTCACGATTTATTTTGAGAGAATCGGGAGGTGATTGGAGCTTCTCCTTGTGGTGTCGATTAAATGCTGCATCATGTTGGTCGTGCTATTTGTGTAGTTCTCTGTCTTGTTGCATGATTTGCACAGTTTTTGTCTCGTCTGTTATCTTCTCACCTCTTTTCATTTTCTGTCTTGGGGAAGCAAAAATGCTTCCACTGCCATGATAACGTCTGCTTATTACAACCAACCTCCTCTGCTCTACAGCTGCTGACGCTCACGATAAGACACAAATAAGTTTGATATAAATTAAATATTATCCCAGTGAGGGATAAAAGAAAGCTGAAGCTGAAACTTGTCTCACCTTCCCCTTATTACACATCACATACTTTAGGTAACCGTGGGCAACCGCCCATTGTTGTTAGGACAACACAGAGAAGCTGCAGAGCAAACAGCTGATCAAACAGAATCATTAAAGGCTGTAACCCTAACCCTTTCAAAAGAAAATAAGACGTGGTCTGAACAATAAGAGTGACCTGCTGCCACTCGATCCTCTGCTCTCTGTCCTGAATGATCTGGCCAGCTGCTTGTGTACACACACAGACACACTAGAGCGAGCTGTAATCCTTACAGGGAACAGTGGGAGTGAATGCTGGGTGTGGTTCAGACAGGTTCTAATACGCTGTGAGGAATCTGGCTCCGGCGGTACACTGCAGGAGTGAACCTGATCGTCAGCCGTCTCTGGAGTCTCAGGAATCATTAACATAGTGAGCAATAAAAGAGCGAGCGACCACGGCTAAACACACAGGCGGGGAGGACACACGGGGCTGACACATGTTCCTCTAGTCACCTCAAAGTACCCTCTGAACACACGTGATGTTTTGAGTTAGTCATATCAGGAAACTAAAAGGAATTTATGATGTGATTAAACTTCCTGTGTGTTACTTCACCGATGAATAATGACGGGATAAAAATAATACCTGAGGCGGAGGAAGTAAGAAAAGTAAAGCAGCGCTCCGTCACATGTAGGTCACATGATGACACAGGAGATCATTTGTGAAACCACCGACACCTCGGTATGAAGCTCAGAACCAACACATTAAGGCTGGTGTCACATTAGAGACCCAGGCTCGGATCCAAGTGTACTTGATCCCAAAGTCCGGTTCATTTGATCAGTGTGAACACAAACGTACCGTACTCGTACCGTACTTGAGTCCGCTTGAAGAGGTGGTCTAGGGCACGTTTCATGTGTACTCGAGTACGGTCCAAGACCACCTCTTCAAGCAGTCCGCGGGAGATGTGTACACAACCGTGCTCAAACCAGGAAGTGGACCGCTATATGACGTCATTCTAAACGGCTCCTGTCGCTTAGGAGGATTTCTGTTAAGC
>CM036535.1:207500-212500 GCA_020745685.1 Tautogolabrus adspersus | reverse complement strand
CCACCCGCCTCCCTCCTCAGGCCACTCTCTCCTCCTCCTGGGCTCCTAGCAGGCTTGATGAGAGGTGAAGACGGGCTGCTGTAGCTGGGAGAGTTGTACTGTTGGAGCTGCGTCCTGGAGGAGATGGGAGCGTCCTCCTGCCTCATGTTCCTCATGTCGGGAACAGAGGAGCTCATCCTGTGGTCCATGCTGTGCTCCAGCTGGACGCCCGACTTGCTCGGGCTGGTTTTGTCTCGCCGAAGGTGTGGCATCATCCTCTGGCGGAGATTCCGCAGCACGCCCGGCTTTTTTGAGTCCATGATAGGGTAGGTCTGAGTCTAAGATGTGGACATCGCTGACAGCTGTAGTAAAGACACAGAGACAGAGAGAAGTCAGTCCCTGCATGAAGCTTTTACTCACGTGGGTATTATTCTCCCTCAGTGTTTGTATAGTGGGACGAGGACTGAAGTTAACGTCCTGATGGAGCTGGAACTGTAGCTCCACAGAGTGAGGAATACAGGCAGCTCACTAACACAGACATCAGATCAGTATCTGCAGACTCTCAAAGTCCACGAGTCAGATCCGTATAAGAACTTGATAAAGTTGGATTGTTGCATCATAAATCATTAAGAGTGTTTCTATCTATCTGCTGTTCCTCATGTTGATTCTCCTGAATCCACTAACACCGAGGTCACACTTCACGTTATCAGCAACGACAATCAAGGCCACATGATTTTCTTTCTGCCTTCTACGCGTTTGTCACAGCAGTAAGGTTGACCAATGAGAGCACAGAACGCTTTACACCAAAGACCAACCCTAGCCTAACCCTACACGCAGACGTTATGTCGGTAAAAAACAAAATGGCGATGTGAAAGAAGAATGACGACGTTGATTCTAATTTATTTTAAATGTCTTCTGTTTACAGCCTTCTAGCCCCGCCCCTCTTCTTTATAAGGTCATCACGTGGGTCGTTCTGATTGGTCGGGTACCACCGTGTCACCTGTCATGGCTGTTTGTCAAGTCACAAGTTCACGGCTCTCTGATCGCCTAATCAGACACAGTGACCATGGTAACAGACACAAAGATCGCCGTGTAGTCTGACCTCCTCTAATTCATCTGAAGGTATCGGAGAGCGAGACTGAGCTTCACCTGATGACATCATATAAAGGCTTGCCGTCACCCAGGCCTCCGTCCAGGTCTGTACTTAAATATGATTGGCTGAGTCATCCATCATTCATTCCGTTTATCCTGCAGAGTCGTTGTGGTTGCATCAAACAGGATCTATGTTTCTGTTCAGTAAACAAACGGCACAGCGTGTTGACGGTGACGCGTCATCGCTCTGAACGATCTCTGCAGAACAAACAGCACAGCGCCCTGCTCAGACATCATGCTGCTGCTGCTGCGTTTGAAAAACCTGATTTTTTCAAACAACACAGCCCGTAAGCCTCTTACTGGCCTTGTTTGTATCGTCATGAACTGCAGCCGACCTGCCGTGTTATCAGCTGGGGGGGGGGGGGCAAGAAACAGTGTTTACAAAACCTGCACAACCTGATGACAGAAGTGAAGGTCAGCCAATGAGAAAAGAGTTTGAGATTTAGAGTCAAGGCAGCAGTGACACTGATTACAGAGAACTCTGAAATTCTCAACATGACAACACACAGTCAGGTCTGCACGGCCGGCTGACGCCCCCGCTGAGAGCGTGGAGTGGTTTTACAGGAGTCAGTTACATCCTCGACTGAGTGAAACAATGTCCAGCTCAAAGTCTAATGCATGAAGTCAGAACTCTCTCTCCTGACCCAAATACAGGGATTAGATCGAGGAGTGGTGACAGGGAGGGACAGAGTGAGCGAGCAGGAGGGCAGGAAACGACCACTAAGAGCACGAGTATCTGTTAAACTGCTCGTATCACTAAAACAGACTCCTCTTATTAAACGGACTGTAGTTATTCATGTCTGTTACACTCCTCTCATGTCTCCTCTTATCACTAAGAGATCAGAAACAGAAGCTTGCACACATGACGCCTTTTTCTGTAACTTACAGTACCAGAGGTGGGCGGTGAACCGGTATCAGTACTGTCACCTGTCCTCTGTTCTCCCACGACGTGGATTTGTGCAACACTCTCATTACTGGTTTAGAAACACACGTTTGGTTGGAGAGCAAACACTAACCCTGAGACACACAGCAGCTCAGACGAGTCCTCGTCCAGCGTATCAGAGGAAATACTCACACTCAGACCAAAGCACACAAAGATCAGCAGTTATCTTTGTTGATTCTCCCTAACCCTTTGTCAGCTTTTTTCAGACTGCAAGTGGACGCTCCACTGTAGCGGCGCTTGACGTACATACGGTATCCTGTGTTGGATGGTAGGATGCAGTACATACTGTTCACTACTGTCCATTATAGTATACAGTAGGCAGATTCTAAAACGGCCTCAGACTTTGTGTGTCTGCTCCGGCTCAGTCAGCAGGCAGGTTTTTCTTCAATTTGTCACGTCATGTCTCGGTCTCGTGTCTCTGCACTTGGTGCCTCAGCTGTTGGCTCTGTTTCCTACCTGGATCTTTACGTTGACCTGTTGGCCACTCCTGGACTTTGTCAGTCTCTGTTTTTGTCATTAAATATCTTGTAGTTGCTGTCTGCCTGCTTCTTTGTGTGCCTGCATTAGGGTCCAGTTTCCCTTTATGTGGACAGCTTGTGACAGGTTGATGCGGCCCTGATGGAGCAGCAGTCTGGGTGGTACTGGGACACCAGGGAACAGGAACTCTCTCTTACTAGTGTGGGTCCCAGCAGACAAACCAGTTCTTCTGCATGACCGTCAACTGGAAGAGCAGCCTTCTTCTCTTCTTTTGTCTTTGCATTTTATTGTCAGGGTGTTTCACACACAGCTTACTGAATGTCAGAGATCTCACAACCCACTTCTGGGTCAACAAGGTTTCAGAGAGCGAGTGGTAGAGTAAAGTTTGTGTATTCAGTTCAGAAAATATAGCATCAAATTATTCCACTTCTCTAACTTTCGAATTTCACCACCAAAACTCAACAGTGCACCTTTAAGCATCCTGGCAAACAGTTACAATGCGCCCCTGTCAGTCAGCCAAGCCCCTCCCCTCAATATGCAAATGTATGCAGAACTCTTAGCCTCATTATCATCATAACGGATGAGTTATAAAAAAAAGTCACCGCCGCAGGGTTTAATCAACAACATGATGAGCTGGCCAGACTTACACTTTGACATCATGTGGATTTAGTATCAGCCTTCATGTGTTCAATAGTAAAGAGTCTTTCTGACAGTGAGCTCCTGAAGCCGGCCTCTCTGAGGACTAGGGATGTAAAGATTAATCATGAGGCAGTGAAAAATTGATTCAAAGGTGTCGAGGTTCACATCGGTACTCTGAAAAATGAATCGCAGTAATATCGTGAGCGTCAGCATTCAGGGAAAATCTCACGTGGTCTTTCAAACACAAGTACGGGGTCTGAAAGTAGTAAAAATAACAAGGAATGTCCTCCAACATTTCCAAAATGTCTATTGTCAATATGTTTTTATTCTCTGTTTTTTAATTGTCTTTTAATTCTTGCATTTTCTTTCACTTTATTGTATGACCTGTTATGATGTGAAGCACTTTGAGTCTGCCTTGTGTATGAAAAGCGCTATACAAATAAACTTGCCTTGTCAGCAGCTGTAGAGCAGAGGCGATAGCAGCCAAACCATACTAACAAGCGTGTTTTTAGCCCCGCTCGCCCAAACGAGTGTAAGAGCCAAAGAGATCACGAGGTGCATTGAAAAAATTGAAGGAATCTTTTTCAGTCAGAATTTTTCTTCAGTCTCATTTTGTCTGTTGATCAAAGAGAACCCACAGGTTGACCTTCAGTCACTGTAAAAAAAAACCTTCACGCTGACGAGTGCAGAGAACAGGAGGATGTTTAAACGAGCTTTAATACTGGCTGTCAAACGATTGCAAGTTTTAACCCAAATTATTCGCTCAATTTTGATAGTTAATTGCGTTTAATCGGATGTTTGAATTCCATTATTTCCATTATGCTGTCATAGAGACAAGATGCACGCACTAACCCTTCATCCAAACACTCCAGAGCACACAGCCAGCACTTTTCAGTGCCAGGTGGACACAGGGCCTTACTTCCTGTTTGAATTTAACTGTGCTTTTATTTTGAAATAAAGTAAAGCCTTTCCTGTAGAGTGAAGGTTAGGACAGGAAGTTAAGCTCAGAAACAGGAAGTGGTTAGGGATCCCAAACTGACGTCAAACAGCTCAAAGGAACGGTAACAAAGGTCAATGTGTGATGTCATCAGGTGAACGGTACCAAAGGTCAATGTGTGATGTCATCAGGTGAACGGTAACAAAGGTCAATGTGTGATGTCATCAGGTGAACGGTAACAAAGGTCAATGTGATGTCATCAGGTGAACGGTAACAAAGGTCAATGTGTGATGTCATCAGGTGAACGTAACAAAGGTCAATGTGTGATGTCATCAGGTGAACGGTAACAAAGGTCAATGTGTGATGTCATAAGGTGAACGGTAACAAAGGTCAATGTGTGATGTCATCAGGTGAACGGTACCAAAGGTCAATGTGTGATGTCATCAGGTGGATATGACTTTGGACTGGTCAGCTCCGGTTTGAAAAACCCATTAGTGAACTGAAGGATTCTTGGATGCTAATAATGTGTTATCTAAATATCAGTCAGGTTTTAGAAAACAACAAAGCTCTGTCACAGCTGATCTTCAGGTTTTAAATGACATTATTGAAACAATTGATTGTAAACTATTTTGTGTATCTCTCTTTATCGATCTGTTAAAGGCCTCTGATACAGTTGATCACAGATTATTGATCTAACCCTCCACCCTCATCAAACCACGCAGCCTCCTGGTTTGGCAACTATCTGTCAAATAGAACACAATGTGTGCAAATGGCCGGATCCAATCTCAAAGGGGGTCCCCCAGGGTTCGATATTAGGACCTATTTTATTTTCTATTTATATCAATGTGTGAAAATCTGTCAAATGCCATGAAT
>CM036535.1:145000-202500 GCA_020745685.1 Tautogolabrus adspersus | reverse complement strand
AGGAGGAGGACCCAAATGCAGAATAAACAAAAAGATTTATTTAAACTAAAAAAAGGCAAGGGCCAAACAAAACTTACTATACAAGAAAATCCAACTAAAAAATCCAAAAGGGTTAAACACTGGGAAGCACAGGAAGACTGAGACAAACATCACATCTGACATAGAACAATGAACTGACACAGAGGGGAAGAAACACAGAGACTAAATAGACAGGGGGTAATCAGACACAGGTGAGACTAACGACACAGGTGAACACAATGAGGGCAATCAACACTGGAGGGAAACAAACAGACAGGAATTAACACAAGACAAGAAACACTGAGGACAAATACAAAGTAAATCAAGAACCACAGAACACAGAGAAACAAGAATAAGAAATTACCAAATAAAACACTAAAGACCAAACTAAACCAAACAAGCAACACTAGGGAAGAATTTAAAACTAAAACAAGATAAGAAATCAAAACTCTGAAATACAAAACCAAAACAAGACCAAATCATGACACACTGAGGACACTTTGGACACTGAGGACACTAAGAACACTGAGGACACTAAGAACACTGAGGACACTGAGGACACTAAGAACACTGAGGACACTAAGAACACTGAGGACACTAAGAACACTGAGGACACTGAAGACACTAAGAACACTGAGGACACTAAGAACACTGAGGACACTAAGAACACTGAGGACACTAAGAACACTGAGGACACTAAGAACACTGAGGACACTGAAGACACTAAGAACACTGAGGACACTAAGAACACTGAGGACACTAAGAACACTGAGGACACTGAGGACACTAAGAACACTGAGGACACTAAGAACACTGAGGACACTAAGAACACTGAGGACACTAAGAACACTGAGGACACTAAGAACACTGAGGACACTAAGAACACTGAGGACACTGAAGACACTAAGAACACTGAGGACACTAAGAACACTGAGGACACTAAGAACACTGAGAACACTGAGGACACTGAGGACACTGAGGACACTAAGAACACTGAGGACACTAAGAACACTGAGGACACTAAGAACACTGAGGACACTGTGGACACTGAGGACACTGAGGACACTAAGAACACTGAGGACACTGAGGACACTGAGGACACTAAGAACACTGAGGACACTAAGAACACTGAGGACACTGTGGACACTGAGGACACTAAGAACACTGAGGACACTGAAGACACTAAGAACACTGAGGACACTAAGAACACTGAGGACACTGAGGACACTGAGGACACTAAGAACACTGAGGACACTAAGAACACTGAGAACACTGAGGACACTGAGAACACTGAGGACACTGAGGACACTGAGGACACTGTGGACACTGAGGACACTAAGAACACTGAGGACACTAAGAACACTGAGAACACTGAGGACACTGAGGACACTAAGAACACTGAGGACACTAAGAACACTGAGGACACTAAGAACACTGAGGACACTAAGAACACTGAGGACACTGTGGACACTGAGGACACTAAGAACACTGAGGACACTGAGGACACTGTGGACACTAAGAACACTGAGGACACTAAGAACACTGAGGACACTGAGGACATTAAGAACACTGAGGACACTGAGGACACTAAGAACACTGAGGACACTAAGAACACTGAGGACACTAAGAACACTGAGAACACTGAGGACACTGAGGACACTGAGGACACTAAGAACACTGAGGACACTGTGGACACTGAGGACACTAAGAACACTGTGGACACTGAGGACACTAAGAACACTGAGGACACTAAGAACACTGAGGACACTGAGGACACTGAGGACACTAAGAACACTGAGGACACAGAGGACACTGAGGACACAGAGGACACTAAGAACACTGAGGACACTAAGAACACTGAGGACACAAAGAACACTGAGGACACTGAGGACACTAAGAACACTGAGGACACTAAGAACACTGAGGACACTAAGAACACTGAGGACACAGAGGACACTGAGGACACAGAGGACACTAAGAACACTGAGGACACTAAGAACACTGAGGACACAAAGAACACTGAGGACACTGAGGACACTAAGAACACTGAGGACACTAAGAACACTGAGGACACTAAGAACACTGAGGACACAGAGGACACTGAGGACACAGAGGACACTAAGAACACTGAGGACACTGAGGACACAGAGGACACTAAGAACACTGAGGACACTAAGAACACTGAGGACACTAAGAACACTGAGGACACTGAGGACACTGAGGACACAGAGGACACTAAGAACACTGAGGACACAGAGGACACTGAGGACACAGAGGACACTAAGAACACTGAGGACACTAAGAACACTGAGGACACTAAGAACACTGAGGACACAGAGGACACTGAGGACACAGAGGACACTAAGAACACTGAGGACACAGAGGACACTGAGGACACAGAGGACACTAAGAACACTGAGGACACTAAGAACACTGAGGACACTGTGGACACTGAGGACACTAAGAACACTGAGGACACTAAGAACACTGAGGACACTGAGGACACTAAGAACACTGAGGACACTAAGGACACTAAGAACACTGAGGACACAGAGGACACTGAGGACACAGAGGACACTAAGAACACTGAGGACACTAAGAACTCTGAGGACACAGAGGACACTAAGAACACTGAGGACACTACGAACACTGAGGACACTGAATAATAATAATAACTTGGATTTATATTGCGCCTTTCAAGAAACCCAAGGACGCTTTACAATAGAAGGGGGGGGGAGGTAACACAAAACAAAACAAACAGATTATGGTGTTAAACTGAGGCCGAATGCTTTGGTGAACAGGTGGTGTTTGAGCAGATTTTTGAAAATGTCCAGAGAAGCAGCAATGCGGATTTTGTCAGGGAGAGAGTTCCAGAGGGTCGGGGCGGAGGCACTGAAAGCTCTGTCACCAAAACTGAGGACACTGAATACACTGAAGACACTGAGGACACTGAGGACACTAAGAACACTGAGGACACTGAAGACACTGAGAACACTGAGGACACTAAGAACACTGAGGACACAGAGGACACTGAGGACACAGAGGACACTAAGAACACTGAGGACACAGAGGACACTCAGAACACTGAGGACACTAAGAACACTGAGGACACTAAGAACACTGAGGACACTGAGGACACTAAGAACACTGAGGACACTAAGAACACTGAGGACACTAAGAACACTGAGGACACTAAGAACACTGAGGACACAGAGGACACTGAAGACACTGAGGACACTAACGACACTAAGAACACTGAGGACACTAAGGACACTGAGGACACAGAGGACACCAAGAACACTGAGGACACTAAGAACACTGAGGACACTAAGAACACTGAGGACACTGTGGACACTAAGAACACTGAGGACACTAAGAACACTGAGGACACTAAGAACACTAAGAACACTGAGGACACAGAGGACACTGTGGACACTAAGAACACTGAGGACACTAAGAACACTGAGGACACTAAGGACACTAAGAACACTGAGGACACTGAGGACACTAAGAACACTGAGGACACTAAGAACACTGAGGACACTAAGAACACTGAGGACACAGAGGACACTCAGAACACTGAGGACACTAAGAACACTGAGGACACTAAGAACACTGAGGACACAGAGGACACTGTGGACACTGAGGACACTAAGAACACTGAGGACACTGTGGACACTGAGGACACTAAGAACACTGTGGACACTGAGGACACTAAGAACACTGAGGACACTAAGAACACTGAGGACACTGAGGACACTAAGAACACTGAGGACACTAAGGACACTAAGAACACTGAGGACACTGAGGACACTAAGAACACTGAGGACACTAAGAACACTGAGGACACTGAGGACACTAAGAACACTGAGGACACTAAGGACACTAAGAACACTGAGGACACTAAGAACACTGAGGACACTGTGGACACTAAGAACACTGAGGACACTAAGAACACTGAGGACACTAAGAACACTAAGAACACTGAGGACACTGTGGACACTGAGGACACTAAGAACACTGAGGACACTAAGAACACTGAGGACACTGAGGACACTAAGAACACTGAGGACACTAAGAACACTGAGGACACTGAGGACACTAAGAACACTGAGAACACTGAGGACACTAAGAACACTGAGGACACTAAGAACACTGAGGACACTGAGAACACTGAGGACACTAAGAACACTGAGGACACTAAGAACACTGAGGACACTGAGAACACTGAGGACACTGAGGACACTAAGAACACTGAGGACACTGAGGACACTGTGGACACTAAGAACACTGAGGACAATAAGAACACTAAGAACACTGAGGACACTGTGGACACTAAGAACACTGAGGACACTAAGAACACTGAGGACACTAAGAACACTGTGGACACTGAGGACACTAAGAACACTGAGGACACTGTGGACACTGAGGACACTGAGAACACTAAGAACACTGAGGACACTGTGGACACTGAGGACACTAAGAACACTGAGGACACTGAGGACACTGTGGACACTAAGAACACTGAGGACAATAAGAACACTGAGGACACTGAGGACACTAAGAACACTGAGGACACTGTGGACACTGAGGACACTAAGAACACTGAGGACACTAAGAACACTGAGGACACTGTGGACACTAAGAACACTGAGGACACTAAGAACACTGAGGACACTAAGAACACTGTGGACACTGAGGGCACTAAGAACACTGAGGACACTGAGGACACTGTGGACACTGAGGACACTGAGGACACTAAGAACACTAAGAACACTGAGGACACTAAGAACACTGAGAACACTAAGAACACTGAGGACACTGTGGACACTGAGGACACTAAGAACACTGAGGACACTGAGGACACTGTGGACACTAAGAACACTGAGGACAATAAGAACACTGAGGACACTGAGGACACTAAGAACACTGAGGACACTGTGGACACTGAGGACACTGAGGACACTAAGAACACTGAGGACACTAAGAACACTGAGGACACTGTGGACACTAAGAACACTGAGGACACTAAGAACACTGAGGACACTAAGAACACTGTGGACACTGAGGGCACTAAGAACACTGAGGACACTGAGGACACTGTGGACACTGAGGACACTGAGGACACTAAGAACACTGAGGACACAGAGGACACTGAGGACACAGAGGACACTAAGAACACTGAGGACACTAAGAACACTGAGGACACTAAGAACACTGAGGACACTGTGGACACTAAGAACACTGAGGACACTAAGAACACTGAGGACACTAAGGACACTAAGAACACTGAGGACACCAAGAACACTGAGGACACTAAGAACACTGAGGACACTAAGAACACTGAGGACACTGTGGACACTAAGAACACTAACGACACTAAGAACACTGAGGACACTAAGGACACTGAGGACACAGAGGACACCAAGAACACTGAGGACACTAAGAACACTGAGGACACAGAGGACACTAAGAACACTGAGGACACTAAGAACACTGAGGACACTGTGGACACTAAGAACACTGAGGACACTGTGGACACTAAGAACACTGAGGACACTAAGAACACTGAGGACACTAAGAACACTGTGGACACTGAGGGCACTAAGAACACTGAGGACACTGAGGACACTGTGGACACTGAGGACACTGAGGACACTAAGAACACTGAGGACACAGAGGACACTGAGGACACAGAGGACACTAAGAACACTGAGGACACTAAGAACACTGAGGACACTGTGGACACTAAGAACACTGAGGACACTAAGAACACTGAGGACACTGAGGACACTAAGAACACTGAGGACACCAAGAACACTGAGGACACTAAGAACACTGAGGACACTAAGAACACTGAGGACACTGTGGACACTAAGAACACTAACGACACTAAGAACACTGAGGACACTAAGAACACTGAGGACACAGAGGACACTAAGAACACTGAGGACACTAAGAACACTGAGGACACAGAGGACACTAAGAACACTGAGGACACTAAGAACACTGAGGACACTGTGGACACTAAGAACACTGAGGACACTAAGAACACTGAGGACACTAAGAACACTGAGGACACAGAGGACACTGAGGACACAGAGGACACTAAGAACACTGAGGACACTAAGAACACTGAGGACACTAAGAACACTGAGGACACTGTGGACACTAAGAACACTAACGACACTAAGAACACTGAGGACACTAAGGACACTGAGGACACAGAGGACACCAAGAACACTGAGGACACTAAGAACACTGAGGACACAGTGGACACTAAGAACACTGAGGACACTAAGAACACTGAGGACACTGTGGACACTAAGAACACTGAGGACACTAAGAACACTGAGGACACAGAGGACACTGAGGACACAGAGGACACTAAGAACACTGAGGACACTAAGAACACTGAGGACACAGAGGACACTGAAGACACTGAGGACACTAACGACACTAAGAACACTGAGGACACTAAGGACACTGAGGACACAGAGGACACCAAGAACACTGAGGACACTAAGAACACTGAGGACACTAAGAACACTGAGGACACTGTGGACACTAAGAACACTGAGGACACTAAGAACACTGAGGACACTAAGGACACTAAGAACACTGAGGACACAGAGGACACTGTGGACACTAAGAACACTGAGGACACTAAGAACACTGAGGACACTAAGGACACTAAGAACACTGAGGACACTGAGGACACTAAGAACACTGAGGACACTAAGAACACTGAGGACACTAAGAACACTGAGGACACAGAGGACACTCAGAACACTGAGGACACTAAGAACACTGAGGACACTAAGAACACTGAGGACACAGAGGACACTGTGGACACTGAGGACACTAAGAACACTGAGGACACTGTGGACACTGAGGACACTAAGAACACTGTGGACACTGAGGACACTAAGAACACTGAGGACACTAAGAACACTGAGGACACTGAGGACACTAAGAACACTGAGGACACTAAGGACACTAAGAACACTGAGGACACAGAGGACACTGAGGACACAGAGGACACTAAGAACACTGAGGACACTAAGAACACTGAGGACACAAAGAACACTGAGGACACTGAGGACACTAAGAACACTGAGGACACTAAGAACACTGAGGACACTGTGGACACTGAGGACACTAAGAACACTGAGGACACTAAGAACACTGAGGACACTGAGGACACTAAGAACACTGAGGACACTAAGGACACTAAGAACACTGAGGACACAGAGGACACTGAGGACACAGAGGACACTAAGAACTCTGAGGACACAGAGGACACTAAGAACACTGAGGACACTACGAACACTGAGGACACTGAATAATAATAATAACTTGGATTTATATTGCGCCTTTCAAGAAACCCAAGGACGCTTTACAATAGAAGGGGGGGGGAGGTAACACAAAACAAAACAAACAGATTATGGTGTTAAACTGAGGCCGAATGCTTTGGTGAACAGGTGGTGTTTGAGCAGATTTTTGAAAATGTCCAGAGAAGCAGCAATGCGGATTTTGTCAGGGAGAGAGTTCCAGAGGGTCGGGGCGGAGGCACTGAAAGCTCTGTCACCAAAACTGAGGACACTGAATACACTGAAGACACTGAGGACACTGAGGACACTGAGGACACTAAGAACACTGAGGACACTGAAGACACTGAGGACACTAAGAACACTGAGGACACTGAGGACACTAAGAACACTAAGAACACTGAGGACACTGAGGACACTGAGGACACTAAGAACACTGAGGACACTGAGGACACTAAGAACACTGAGGACACTGAGGAAACTGAGGACACTAAGAACACTGAGGACACTGAGGACACTGAGGACACTAAGAACACTGAGGACACTGAGGACACTAAGAACACTGAGGACACTAAGAACACTGAGGACACTGAGGAAACTGAGGACACTAAGAACACTGAGGACACTGAGGAAACTGAAGACACTGAGGACACTGAGGACACTAAGAACACTGAGGACACTGAGGACACTAAGAACACTGAGGACACTGAGGACACTAAGAACACTGAGGACACTAAGAACACTGAGGACACTAAGAACACTGAGGACACTAAGAACACTGAGGACACTGAGGACACTGAGGACACTGAGGACACTAAGAACACTGAGGACACTGAGGAAACTGAGGACACTAAGAACACTGAGGACACTGAGGACACTGAGGACACTGAGGACACTGAGGACACTAAGAACACTGAGGACACTGAGGACACTAAGAACACTGAGGACACTGAGGACACTAAGAACACTGAGGACACTGAGGACACTGAGGACACTGAGGAAACTGAGGACACTAAGAACACTGAGGACACTATGAACACTGTTCTATGTTCACTATGTTGTCTTAGATAATTGCCCCTTTTGCTCTGAGTGAGAGACAACTTGTCATTGTTTTCTACAGTGTTCTAGATTGAGGTCTCTTTTTGGGATATTGAATACTCTCGTCATGTCTTATGGAGAAGAATTTACTGACCTTATGTTCATGTTTGGTTTCCCTTACAGTAAAAAAAAGAAGAAAAAAGGTCGGCTGCTGAATTTCCTTTTCGGTCAATCAAAGCTGGCAGTTTGTCTCAGTAGAGAAGAACAACCAATTCAAAGGGCTTTATTAGGTGTGTGTGTGTGTGTGTACAGCTCTGTGGTGTGTGTGTGTGTACAGCTCTGTGGTGTGTGTGTGTGTGTACAGCTCTGTGGTGTGTGTGTATGTACAGCTCTGTGGTGTGTGTGTGTGTGTGTACAGCTCTGTGGTGTGTGTGTGTGTGTGTGTACAGCTCTGTGGTGTGTGTGTGTATGTACAGCTCTGTGGTGTGTGTGTGTATGTACAGCTCTGTGGTGTGTGTGTGTATGTACAGCTCTGTGGTGTGTGTGTGTATGTACAGCTCTGTGGTGTGTGTGTGTACAGCTCTGTGGTGTGTGTGTGTGTGTGTGTGTGTGTGTGTACAGGTCTGTGGTGTGTGTGTGTGTTTACAGCTCTGTGTGTGTGTGTGTGTGTGTGTGTGTGTGTGTGTGTGTGTGTGTGTGTGTGTGTGTGTGTGTGTGTGTGTGTGTGTGTGTGTGTGTGTGTGTACAGCTCTGTGGTGTGTGTGTGTGTACAGCTCTGTGGTGTGTGTGTGTGTATGTACAGCTCTGTGGTGTGTGTGTGTATGTACAGCTCTGTGGTGTGTGTGTTTACAGCTCTGTGGTGTGTGTGTGTATGTACAGCTCTGTGGTGTGTGTGTGTGTGTGTACAGCTCTGTGGTGTGTGTGTTTACAGCTCTGTGGTGTGTGTGTGTGTATGTACAGCTCTGTGGTGTGTGTGTGTGTGTACAGCTCTGTGGTGTGTGTGTGTACAGCTCTGTGGTGTGTGTGTGTATGTACAGCTCTGTGGTGTGTGTGTGTGTGTGTGTGTGTGTGTGTGTGTGTGTGTGTGCGTGTGTGTGTGTGTGTAGATTAAGAAGAGGAGGAGGATTAGAAGGAGGTGGAGAGATGGAGGAGTTGATAAGAAGAAAAGGACAGACACACCTTCACGGGGCTTTCTGAAGTAGAAAATAAAAAACACTCTGGCGCCATCTTGTGTCCGTGATTCAGAAGACAGCAGTTAAAAACAGAGGAGTTGATGTGGTAACACTTTGTAATGACCAGTGATGGGAATAACGGCGTTATAAATAACGGCGTTACTAACGGCGTTAGTTTTTTCAGTAACGAGTAATCTAATTGATTACTCTTCCCATCATTATAACGCCGTTACCGTTACTGCCCAAAAATGCGGCGCGTTACTTTGACAGACCAACTAGATCTCTAAACCGAGCGGCAGAGATATTTCTTACTGTTCTTCCTCTTTGGTGAGTGCGGACACGAGACAATCGCATAAATGATGACGATTGGCTGAGGTAGAGTAACATTTCATGGTGAGCCAATCAGAGGTAGAGTTGGGCGGGTGTTGTTCAACATGCATAGTCGCACACACAACGACACAAGTGAGTCAAGGAAAAACCGGAATGTTGAGCCCAAATAATCAAAAAGTTGCCTTCTTTAAATGGAAGTATAGCCATTACTTTTCCTTCCAAGAAATGAAAGGAACGAGTGTAATCGTGAAATGCACATTATGCCCTGGAGTCAAAAGCCTCTCCACGTCGGTGTCGAGCAATTCAAACTTATTGAAACATCTTTCAACGCTACATGCTTCCACGAAATTAGTGGCCAAGCAGACCCCCGAAGGAGAAGGAGAAGGAGACAGTGCCACAAAACCTAAGCAACCGAAGCTTGATTTTACGGCCCCACCACCACCACACGTTTTGTCTCAGGCCGAGCTAAACACACTGGTAGCCAGGTATGTTGTGGAGGATATGCTGCCATTATCGATGGTTGAGTCGGAGTCATTCAGAGCACTAGTTGCCAAAATACCGGTCAGAGCAGGGGTTGGCCTGCCATGTAGAAAGACGTTTGCGAACTATATAGACGCCCAATATGCTAAAATGAATGTCGAGCTCAAACAGACATTTGAGAAATTAGAATATGTGTCTACCACAGCAGACATCTGGACTGCATGTAATAAGAGTTAACTCGGCGTAACGGCACATTGGATAAATCCGCAAAGCATGGAGCGAGGTAAGGCAGCACTGGCATGCAGGAGGTTCAAGGGACGCCATACACATGACAAAATTGCAACGGAGCTTGACAATATCTACTCTTCCTATAGCATATCACACAAGATCACGACAACAGTCACAGATAATGGCTCAAATTTTGTCAAGGCCTTCAAAAGGTAGCAGCCAGTCGAGCAGGATGACTCTGATGATGACGAGGATGAGGTGACGTTTACCAACATCAGTGAGGCCTTGCAAACCCCTGTTATGTTTGATGATGATGATAATGAAGTTGTGATCACTTTGCCGCCACATCAGAGATGTGCGTCACACACCCTGAACCTGGTTTCATGCACTGATGTTGAAAGCGGTTTACAGAAACGCTACCACAAAATGCTCAGGGTTGCCTTAAACATTCTTCAGGGAGAAGATCATTGTTACTATGGGACACTCCTACCCACGCTGGAGACATTGATATACAAGACCCTGCAACTGAAGAGTGGCCTGCACATCCTAATTGACCTTCCAGAGGCACAGTAAGAACTTTAATTTATTTTAGATCTTTAAGAAATTGCCCAAAAATTTTTTTTTTTAATATAGATGGAAAAGTTAACTATTCTATTCTAGCCTAGCTTTTACAGTTATGATACTGGTGTTAGGACTATAGATGATGGACCTTCAAAGCCTTGTTGTAAAGAAATAGAATGTATAGGCATTAATTCAAAATGTATTTAACATATATGGAAAGAAATATAGGCTAATGTAAAATTAAATATATATAAATATGCTCATAATAATCTATTATGCTCTCTCTCTCTCTCTCTCTCTCTCTCTCTCTCTCTCTCTCTCTGGATAGAGAGATACAGATAATATAATATGGACTTTGCCTCCTTATGTATTTCAGGCAATCAAAACAAGATTTGCAGAGGTGCTGGAAAGCAAGGATGCTGTCTTGGCTGCTGTGACTCCGCCCAAGTTCAAACTACGTTGGCTGCGGACACAGGACAGGAAGGACAAGGCCAAGGCAAGTCTGCTGGAAGAGTGTCGGAAAATTGTCCTGTACCAAGACCAGCAAGCAGGTACCAGCCCACCAACACGCCACCTCAGCACAGACTCTGCCATAGAGGATGAGTTCTTTTCCTTTGAGGATGAGGATGACACCTCTGCTACTGCTGAAAGTCAAGTCGCAGATTATTTCAAATCAGGAGAACAAGGGATAGACTCTCTTAATGGATTTGCACTGATAAAGAAAATGTCACTGCAGCATAATGCAGCCACTCCATCTAGTGCCCCAGTAGAGAGACTTTTTAGCCTGGGGAAGCTAGTCTTGACTCCAAAGAGGAACAGGCTCTCTGACCAGAAGTTTGAGAAGCTTTTGGTTTTGAGATACAACCACTGGTTCAATGGCAAGAATGGATGGATGGATGGATAGGTAGATTGGGTGGCTTGGATGGATGGGGAGAATGGAATGATGGTTGGATGGATAGATTAATGGATAGAAGAATGAATGCATGTTCAGGAGCTAAAGTTGGATACAGTATGTCTACCTGTTGTCTGAAGTTGTGTTGCATCTTATTACATTTGCACTAAAAAAGAGTGTATATTTTTTTTCAATACATTTTTGGTACATTGCTTAAAGAGCATCATTAAATTTAGATGTATTTGTTGGCGGGCTGCGGCCTCTTGAGGTGAGATTGTCAAGGAGAAAGCCACAGAGATTTATTTTTAATGTATTACCTGTTTACATTTGGATGCCTTAGTTTTGCTACTTTTTCCTTCTACAAAGAGTGAATATATTTGTTATTTATTTTTGGTACATTGCTTAACAAATATAATTTAATTTTGCCTGTTGAGGTGCAATAAATATAAAAAGTTCCAAAACATCTATTATGTCATTTTTACGGATCCACTATATAAACATAGTAATTATAATATCTTCAATAATACATGACATGTGATTGGAGGCTAGTCTCACTTTGTGTACACTGTTTGTGTTCATTATTGATTAGTGTTCATTTCATTATAATATTCAGATCATAATAATAAAGAGGGGGGGGGGGGGTCCAGACTCTTTGACGCATCTGAGCATTTAAACATTTACTTAAGTAAGTTACTTTCCAAAGTAACTAGTTACTTTTATGATTTGTTACTCAGTAACTACTTAAGTAACTAGTAACTGTAACTAATTACTTTTTTAAAGTAACTTGCCCAACACTGGTAATGACCATCATCTCTAAACTTTAGCTCATGACCTGTGAAGCTATCATTGATGCTCACATGATGACTCTTTATAAAGTGATCGGGACGTCATGAAGGTGAAACTGAAGATTAGAGTGTTCTAACTTTATAATGAACATTAAATCATGTTTTTAGAAGCTATACTGTATGAAGTGTTATAAACACCAGGTAACCAGTGTAGACGCTTTACACACTCAGGATTAACCATTCAGCGTTTAGAGCTGCTTTACTCAGTATGAGTAAGGAGATATAATCTTCAGTTCCAGCTTTATAATAACATCATGTGTGTAGATGCTTTACAAACCAGTGCTCCATGTTTCCATGTCATGTTTATTTTATTATCTCTTAAAGGTTAAACATCATTAACGAACACTGTGAGCATCAATGATAGCTTCACAGATCATGAGCTAACATTATGAACCATCATTTCATTCTTTGTTGACAATAAAATAACTTCAGTAAAGTTTAGAGATGATGTTATTAGACCGTGTTACAGCTCAGGTTTGACTCTGTCTCCCCCTGCAGGCTAAACACAGATATCAACATGTCAGTGTGTCTCCCCCCTGCAGGCTAAACACAGATATCAACATGTCAGAGTGTCTCCCCCTGCAGGCTAAACACAGATATCAACATGTCAGTGTGTCTCCCCCTGCAGGCTAAACACAGATATCAACAGGTCAGTGTGTCTCCCCCTGCAGGCTAAACACAGATATCAACAGGTCAGTGTGTCTCCCCCTGCAGGCTAAACACAGATATCAACAGGTCAGTGTGTCTCCCCCTGCAGGCTAAACACAGATATCAACATGTCAGTGTGTCTCCCCCTGCAGGCTAAACACAGATATCAACAGGTCAGAGTGTCTCCCCCTGCAGGCTAAACACAGATATCAACATGTCAGAGTGTCTCCCCCTGCAGGCTAAACACAGATATCAACAGGTCAGTGTGTCTCCCCCTGCAGGCTAAACACAGATATCAACAGGTCAGTGTGTCTCCCCCTGCAGGCTAAACACAGATATCAACAGGTCAGTGTGTCTCCCCCTGCAGGCTAAACACAGATATCAACAGGTCAGTGTGTCTCCCCCTGCAGGCTAAACACAGATATCAACAGGTCAGTGTGTCTCCCCCTGCAGGCTAAACACAGATATCAACATGTCAGTGTGTCTCCCCCTGCAGGCTAAACACAGATATCAACAGGTCAGAGTGTCTCCCCCTGCAGGCTAAACACAGATATCAACAGGTCAGAGTGTCTCCCCCTGCAGGCTAAACACAGATATCAACAGGTCAGAGTGTCTCCCCCTGCAGGCTAAACACAGATATCAACATGTCAGTGTGTCTCCCCTGCAGGCTAAACACAGATATCAACAGGTCAGAGTGTCTCCCCCTGCAGGCTAAACACAGATATCAACAGGTCAGAGTGTCTCCCCCTGCAGGCTAAACACAGATATCAACATGTCAGAGTGTCTCCCCCTGCAGGCTAAACACAGATATCAACATGTCAGTGTGTCTCCCCCTGCAGGCTAAACACAGATATCAACAGGTCAGTGTGTCTCCCCCTGCAGGCTAAACACAGATATCAACAGGTCAGTGTGTCTCCCCCTGCAGGCTAAACACAGATATCAACAGGTCAGAGTGTCTCCCCCTGCAGGCTAAACACAGATATCAACAGGTCAGTGTGTCTCCCCCTGCAGGCTAAACACAGATATCAACAGGTCAGAGTGTCTCCCCCTGCAGGCTAAACACAGATATCAACAGATCAGAGTGTCTCCCCCTGCAGGCTAAACACAGATATCAACAGGTCAGAGTGTCTCCCCCTGCAGGCTAAACACAGATATCAACAGATCAGAGTGTCTCCCCCTGCAGGCTAAACACAGATATCAACATGTCAGTGTGTCTCCCCCTGCAGGCTAAACACAGATATCAACATGTCAGTGTGTCTCCCCCTGCAGGCTAAACACAGATATCAACAGGTCAGTGTGTCTCCCCCTGCAGGCTAAACACAGATATCAACAGGTCAGAGTGTCTCCCCCTGCAGGCTAAACACAGATATCAACAGGTCAGTGTGTCTCCCCCTGCAGGCTAAACACAGATATCAACATGTCAGTGTGTCTCCCCCTGCAGGCTAAACACAGATATCAACAGGTCAGAGTGTCTCCCCCTGCAGGCTGACTTTAAACAGATATCAACAGATCAGAGTGTCTCCCCCTGCAGGCTAAACACAGATATCAACAGGTCAGAGTGTCTCCCCCCTGCAGGCTAAACACAGATATCAACATGTCAGTGTGTCTCCCCCTGCAGGCTAAACACAGATATCAACATGTCAGAGTGTCTCCCCCTGCAGGCTGACTTTAAACAGATATCAACAGATCAGAGTGTCTCCCCCTGCAGGCTAAACACAGATATCAACAGGTCAGAGTGTCTCCCCCTGCAGGCTGACTTTAAACAGATATCAACAGGTCAGTGTGTCTCCCCCTGCAGGCTAAACACAGATATCAACAGGTCAGTGTGTCTCCCCTGCAGGCTAAACACAGATATCAACATGTCAGTGTGTCTCCCCCTGCAGGCTAAACACAGATATCAACAGGTCAGAGTGTCTCCCCCTGCAGGCTAAACACAGATATCAACATGTCAGTGTGTCTCCCCCTGCAGGCTAAACACAGATATCAACATGTCAGAGTGTCTCCCCCTGCAGGCTGACTTTAAACAGATATCAACAGATCAGAGTGTCTCCCCCTGCAGGCTAAACACAGATATCAACAGGTCAGAGTGTCTCCCCCTGCAGGCTGACTTTAAACAGATATCAACAGGTCAGTGTGTCTCCACCTGCAGGCTAAACACAGATATCAACAGGTCAGTGTGTCTCCCCCTGCAGGCTAAACACAGATATCAACTTGTCAGTGTGTCTCCCCCTGCAGGCTAAACACAGATATCAACAGGTCAGAGTGTCTCCCCCTGCAGGCTAAACACAGATATCAACATGTCAGTGTGTCTCCCCCTGCAGGCTAAACACAGATATCAACAGGTCAGAGTGTCTCCCCCCTGCAGGCTGACTTTAAACAGATATCAACAGATCAGAGTGTCTCCCCCTGCAGGCTAAACACAGATATCAACAGGTCAGAGTGGCTCCCCCTGCAGGCTAAACCCAGATATCAACATGTCAGTGTGTCTCCCCCTGCAGGATAAACACAGATATCAACATGTCAGAGTGTCTCCCCCTGCAGGCTGACTTTAAACAGATATCAACAGATCAGAGTGTCTCCCCCTGCAGGCTAAACACAGATATCAACAGGTCAGAGTGTCTCCCCCTGCAGGCTGACTTTAAACAGATATCAACAGGTCAGTGTGTCTCCCCCTGCAGGCTAAACACAGATATCAACAGGTCAGAGTGTCTCCCCCTGCAGGCTAAACACAGATATCAACAGGTCAGTGTGTCTCCCCCTGCAGGCTAAACACAGATATCAACAGGTCAGTGTGTCTCCCCCTGCAGGCTAAACACAGATATCAACAGATCAGAGTGTCTCCCCCTGCAGGCTAAACACAGATATCAACAGGTCAGTGTGTCTCCCCTGCAGGCTAAACACAGATATCAACAGGTCAGTGTGTCTCCCCCTGCAGGCTGACTTTAAACACAGATAACAACATGATGATGAAACTTTGAGCTCTTTCACTTAAATAATCGTCTCTAAATAACACATTAACTCTGTCTTTTCATATCTGCCTTCATACTTCACCCTGATATTATCACATTAACCATTAGCCTACCTGATGATGGGTTAAAGTCCTTTTGACCCCATCAGCTGAACTCAACATTATTTTCATTTTAAAACATCAAGTAAAATATCAGATAGAATCACAGTCCTCTGCTCACCTGCATTCACTCAGTAGCTGTTAGTACTATTTTCTTCTTCTTCTTCTTCTTCTTCTTCTTCTTCTTCTTCTTCTTATGCTTTGGTTCGGCAGACTAGACCACTCAGTATGCTCCACTCCCCCTGCCTCGGCTTCGCTGTGCCTGCTGACCACGCCCACCTCATCAGCCAACTCACCTGTGCACACAGCTGCTTCTCATCTACAATCAGGCTAGTATAAAAGCCTCTCCAGTTCACTCAGACACTGCCACATCGGTCTTTGTTTTCCCATGCAAGACTTTCCAGCATTTACTGTTGGACTGATTCCCTGCCTGCTTATTGTTATTCCAGGAATCACCTCAGCCAATAAACTAATATAAACACAGGTACATAGACTCAGACAGTAGAAACAACAGACACCTAAAAACATAAATACAAGAGTTAATCATGTAAAACAGGAAACTGAGAATGTATACAACCATCATATAAACTAAATACTGACCATTTCCTCTCCCCTTAATGATGCACTTCAGCATATCATCAACTCCTCTATGTCAACGGGTGTGTTCCCCACAGCATCCAAGCAAGCTCGGGTCACCCCTCTGCTCAAAAAACCCACACTGAACCCAGCCCAGGTTGAAAACTACAGACCGGTTTCTCTTCTGCCCTTTCTGTCAAAAATACTCGAGCGCACAGTTTTTAAGCAAGTCTCTGAGTTCCTGTCCTGAAACGATCTGTTTGACCCAAATCAGTCAGGCTTCAAGCGGGGCCACTCTACTGAAACTGCACTACTGTCAGTAACAGAATCACTACGAGCTGCTAGAGCTGCGGGTCAGTCCTCAGTTCTATTACTGCTAGACCTGTCTGCTGCCTTTGACACAGTTAACCATCAAATCCTCCTTTCCACTCTCTCTAAACATCTCAGGATCTGCCCTCTGCTGGTTCGTGCCCTGCGTCTCCGGGAGATCCTTTAGACTAAACAAACCTCAAAGTTCTACAGCGAGTATAAAACAGGTGAAAGCAGTTAAAACTAAAAGAAAGAAGACGGTTTTGAGTCCTGTTGAAACAATTTGGACAGACTGTGGCGCCCTCAGGTGGTCTGGGAGGGTATTACACAGCTGTGAAAGGCCTGATATCTCACAGTGTGGACTTCAGTCCTGGGAGGATGGAAGAAAACAGACCCAACTTCTACAATAACTTCATCATCTGTAGGAGAGCAGAACCAGCAACATGATTATTATGAATCAGAAATACTTTATCAAACCCCGGGGGATATTCGTTTGTTACCGTTACTCATAAACACCAAAAATCAGTAGGAAGTATATTTACAATATAAAATAGATAGAAATAGAAATAATAATAGAAAAGCAGTAAGTACCGAATGAAAGTAATAATAAAATAATAACAATAATAGGTTATGTACAAGCGCAGGTAATTGAGGATATAAACAATATTTACAAATGTAAGCCGAGTCGTCAGAAAACTTCTGAAGGTGGCAGGACCCGGTGTAGTGGTTAAAGTCTGTGAAGAGAAGTGGAGACCCTGTGGGACCCCCGTGTGTCTGACACACATACTGTGGTCTCCCAGTCAGGTAGTCAACAATCCAGGATGCTAGAGGAGTATCCACCTGCATTGTTGCCATCTTCTCACCCAATAGAGCCGGACGGATGATTGTTGGTTTTCTAAACAAACAGTTATAACAACAACAACAACAACAACGTCGACGACGACATCATCATCATCATCATCAACAACAACAACAACAACAACAACAAGGAAACATGCTCTTGTAGGAAATCAAACACTACAGTCACTAAGTCACTTTCCCATCTTAACTTTGTCATCACCCTCACACTCTCTTATCATTAAGAGGAGATGCATTATGTGGGCATTATGGTGTTGAAAATGACCAATCAAAATGGACCAGTTCCATCCAAGGTCCCTGCCCCAGTGTCAGATTGATTCAAGCGAGCAGATTTTAACTTCAACAGCAGAGCTATTCCTTGTGAGCATGTTTTCCCTCAAACACACATGTGGGGGCTGCTTTGTGGGCTGGCGGCATTCTTTGGCCTCGCCCCCCTGTTGTGTTTTATGCAACCTCTCGGTTGTGCACAAGAACTTATAATTTGTGAGCAAATTTACTGTGTGCAAGAAATAGACAATCAGGACAATCAGTAAACGCAGAAACTCATGGCTTGGAGTCAGGGCTCTGGTTCATCAAACACGGCTATCCTACAGTCCCCCCTGCAGGTTAAGCGTGGTAATGCATTCCTTTGTTTGAAGGTTATATCCCAGTTTAACATGTCACAGTCTACAGTCCCCCTGCAGGTTAAACGTGGTAATGCATTCCTTTGTTTGAAGGTTCTATCCCAGTTTAACCTGACACAGCCTACAGTCCCCCCTGCAGGTTAAACGTGGTAATGCATTCCTTGGTTTGAAAGGTTATATCTCAGTTTAACATGTCACAGCCTACAGTCCCCCTGCAGGTTAAACGTGGTAATGCATTCCTTGGTTTGAAAGGTTATATCTCAGTTTAACATGTCACAGCCTACAGTCCCCCTGCAGGTTAAACGTGGTAATGCATTCCTTTGTTTGAAGGTTCTATCCCAGTTTAACCTGACACAGCCTACAGTCCCCCTGCAGGTTAAACGTGGTAATGCATTCCTTTGTTTGAAGGTTCTATCCCAGTTTAACATGTCACAGCCTACAGTCCCCCTGCAGGTTAAACGTGGTAATGCATTCCTTTGTTTGAAGGTTCTATCCCAGTTTAACCTGACACAGCCTACAGTCCCCCCTGCAGGTTAAACGTGGTAATGCATTCCTTGGTTTGAAAGGTTATATCCCAGTTTAACATGACACAGCCTACAGTCCCCCTGCAGGTTAAACGTGGTAATGCATTCCTTTGTTTGAAGGTTCTATCCCAGTTTAACCTGACACAGCCTACAGTCCCCCCTGCAGGTTAAACGTGGTAATGCATTCCTTGGTTTGAAAGGTTATATCCCAGTTTAACATGACACAGTCTACAGTCCCCCTGCAGGTTAAGCGTGGTAATGCATTCCTTTGTTTGAAAGGTTATATCTCAGTTTAACATGTCACAGCCTACAGTCCCCCTGCAGGTTAAACGTGGTAATGCATTCCTTGGTTTGAAAGGTTATATCTCAGTTTAACATGTCACAGCCTACAGTCCCCCTGCAGGTTAAGCGTGGTAATGCATTCCTTTGTTTAAAGGTTCTATCCCAGTTTAACATGACACAGCCTACAGTCCCCCTGCAGGTTAAGCGTGGTAATGCATTCCTTTGTTTGAAGGTTCTATCCCAGTTTAACATGACACAGCCTACAGTCCCCCTGCAGGTTAAACGTGGTAATGCATTCCTTGGTTTGAAAGGTTATATCTCAGTTTAACATGACACAGCCTACAGTCCCCCTGCAGGTTAAACGTGCTAATGCATTCCTTGGTTTGAAAGGTTATATCTCAGTTTAACATGACACAGCCTACAGTCCCCCTGCAGGTTAAACGTGGTAATGCATTCCTTTGTTTGAAGGTTCTATCCCAGTTTAACATGACACAGCCTACAGTCCCCCTGCAGGTTAAACGTGGTAATGCATTCCTTGGTTTGAAAGGTTATATCTCAGTTTAACATGACACAGCCTACAGTCCCCTGCAGGTTAAACGTGGTAATGCATTCCTTTGTTTGAAGGTTCTATCCCAGTTTAACATGACACAGCCTACAGTCCCCCTGAAGGTTAAACGTGGTAATGCATTCCTTTGTTTGAAGGTTCTATCCCAGTTTAACCTGACACAGCCTACAGTCCCCCTGCAGGTTAAGCGTGGTAATGCATTCCTTTGTTTGAAGGTTCTATCCCAGTTTAACATGACACAGCCTACAGTCCCCCTGCAGGTTAAACGTGGTAATGCATTCCTTTGTTTGAAGGTTCTATCCCAGTTTAACCTGACACAGCCTACAGTCCCCCTGCAGGTTAAGCGTGGTAATGCATTCCTTTGTTTGAAGGTTCTATCCCAGTTTAACATGACACAGCCTACAGTCCCCCTGCAGGTTAAACGTGGTAATGCATTCCTTTGTTTGAAAGGTTCTATCCCAGTTTAACCTGACACAGCCTACAGTCCCCCTGCAGGTTAAACGTGGTAATGCATTCCTTTGTTTGAAAGGTTCTATCCCAGTTTAACCTGACACAGCCTACAGTCCCCCTGCAGGTTAAACGTGGTAATGCATTCCTTGGTTTGAAAGGTTATATCCCAGTTTAACCTGACACAGCCTACAGTCCCCCTGCAGGTTAAACGTGGTAATGCATTCCTTGGTTTGAAAGGTTCTATCCCAGTTTAACCTGACACAGCCTACAGTCCCCCTGCAGGTTAAACGTGGTAATGCATTCCTTTGTTTGAAGGTTCTATCCCAGTTTAACATGACACAGCCTACAGTCCCCCTGCAGGTTAAACGTGGTAATGCATTCCTTGGTTTGAAAGGTTCTATCCCAGTTTAACCTGACACAGCCTACAGTCCCCCTGCAGGTTAAACGTGGTAATGCATTCCTTTGTTTGAAGGTTCTATCCCAGTTTAACCTGACACAGCCTACAGTCCCCCTGCAGGTTAAGCGTGGTAATGCATTCCTTGGTTTGAAGGTTCTATCCCAGTTTAACATGACACAGCCTACAGTCCCCCTGCAGGTTAAACGTGGTAATGCATTCCTTGGTTTGAAAGGTTCTATCCCAGTTTAACATGACACAGCCTACAGTCCCCCTGCAGGTTAAACGTGGTAATGCATTCCTTTGTTTGAAGGTTCTATCCCAGTTTAACATGACACAGCCTACAGTCCCCCTGCAGGTTAAACGTGGTAATGCATTCCTTGGTTTGAAAGGTTATATCTCAGTTTAACATGACACAGCCTACAGTCCCCCTGCAGGTTAAACGTGGTAATGCATTCCTTTGTTTGAAGGTTCTATCCCAGTTTAACATGACACAGCCTACAGTCCCCCTGAAGGTTAAACGTGGTAATGCATTCCTTTGTTTGAAGGTTCTATCCCAGTTTAACCTGACACAGCCTACAGTCCCCCTGCAGGTTAAACGTGGTAATGCATTCCTTTGTTTGAAGGTTCTATCCCAGTTTAACATGACACAGCCTACAGTCCCCCTGCAGGTTAAACGTGGTAATGCATTCCTTTGTTTGAAGGTTCTATCCCAGTTTAACCTGACACAGCCTACAGTCCCCCTGCAGGTTAAACGTGGTAATGCATTCCTTTGTTTGAAGGTTCTATCCCAGTTTAACATGACACAGCCTACAGTCCCCCTGCAGGTTAAACGTGGTAATGCATTCCTTTGTTTGAAAGGTTCTATCCCAGTTTAACCTGACACAGCCTACAGTCCCCCTGCAGGTTAAACGTGGTAATGCATTCCTTTGTTTGAAAGGTTCTATCCCAGTTTAACATGACACAGCCTACAGTCCCCCTGCAGGTTAAACGTGGTAATGCATTCCTTGGTTTGAAAGGTTCTATCCCAGTTTAACCTGACACAGCCTACAGTCCCCCTGCAGGTTAAACGTGGTAATGCATTCCTTGGTTTGAAAGGTTCTATCCCAGTTTAACCTGACACAGCCTACAGTCCCCCTGCAGGTTAAACGTGGTAATGCATTCCTTTGTTTGAAGGTTCTATCCCAGTTTAACATGACACAGCCTACAGTCCCCCTGCAGGTTAAACGTGGTAATGCATTCCTTGGTTTGAAAGGTTCTATCCCAGTTTAACCTGACACAGCCTACAGTCCCCCTGCAGGTTAAACGTGGTAATGCATTCCTTTGTTTGAAGGTTCTATCCCAGTTTAACCTGACACAGCCTACAGTCCCCCTGCAGGTTAAGCGTGGTAATGCATTCCTTGGTTTGAAGGTTCTATCCCAGTTTAACATGACACAGCCTACAGTCCCCCTGCAGGTTAAACGTGGTAATGCATTCCTTGGTTTGAAAGGTTCTATCCCAGTTTAACCTGACACAGCCTACAGTCCCCCTGCAGGTTAAACGTGGTAATGCATTCCTTTGTTTGAAGGTTCTATCCCAGTTTAACATGACACAGCCTACAGTGCCCCTGCAGGTTAAACGTGGTAATGCATTCCTTGGTTTGAAAGGTTATATCTCAGTTTAACATGACACAGTCTACAGTCCCCCTGCAGGTTAAACGTGGTAATGCATTCCTTTGTTTGAAGGTTCTATCCCAGTTTAACATGACACAGCCTACAGTCCCCCTGCAGGTTAAACGTGGTAATGCATTCCTTTGTTTGAAAGGTTCTATCCCAGTTTAACCTGACACAGCCTACAGTCCCCCTGCAGGTTAAACGTGGTAATGCATTCCTTTGTTTGAAGGTTCTATCCCAGTTTAACATGACACAGCCTACAGTCCCCCTGCAGGTTAAACGTGGTAATGCATTCCTTGGTTTGAAAGGTTATATCCCAGTTTAACCTGACACAGCCTACAGTCCCCCTGCAGGTTAAACGTGGTAATGCATTCCTTGGTTTGAAAGGTTCTATCCCAGTTTAACCTGACACAGCCTACAGTCCCCCTGCAGGTTAAACGTGGTAATGCATTCCTTGGTTTGAAGGTTCTATCCCAGTTTAACCTGACACAGCCTACAGTCCCCTTGCAGGTTAAACGTGGTAATGCATTCCTTTGTTTGAAGGATCTATCCCAGTTTAACCTGACACAGCCTACAGTCCCCCTGCAGGTTAAACGTGGTAATGCATTCCTTTGTTTGAAGGTTCTATCCCAGTTTAACATGTCACAGCCTACAGTCCCCCTGCAGGTTAAACGTGGTAATGCATTCCTTTGTTTGAAGGTTCTATCCCAGTTTAACCTGACACAGCCTACAGTCCCCCCTGCAGGTTAAACGTGGTAATGCATTCCTTGGTTTGAAAGGTTCTATCCCAGTTTAACCTGACACAGCCTACAGTCCCCCTGCAGGTTAAGCGTGGTAATGCATTCCTTTGTTTGAAGGTTCTATCCCAGTTTAACATGACACAGCCTACAGTCCCCCTGCAGGTTAAACGTGGTAATACATTCCTTTGTTTGAAGGTTCTATCCCAGTTTAACATGACACAGCCTACAGTCCCCCTGCAGGTTAAACGTGGTAATGCATTCCTTGGTTTGAAAGGTTATATCCCAGTTTACCATGACACAGCCTACAGTCCCCCTGCAGGTTAAACGTGGTAATGCATTCCTTGGTTTGAAAGGTTATATCTCAGTTTAACATGACACAGCCTACAGTCCCCCTGCAGGTTAAACGTGGTAATGCATTCCTTGGTTTGAAAGGTTATATCTCAGTTTAACATGACACAGCCTACAGTCCCCCTGCAGGTTAAACGTGGTAATGCATTCCTTTGTTTGAAGGTTATATCCCAGTTTAACCTGACACAGCCTACAGTCCCCCTGCAGGTTAAACGTGGTAATGCATTCCTTGGTTTGAAAGGTTATATCTCAGTTTAACATGACACAGTCTACAGTCCCCCTGCAGGTTAAACGTGGTAATGCATTCCTTGGTTTGAAAGGTTATATCTCAGTTTAACATGACACAGCCTACAGTCCCCCTGCAGGTTAAACGTGGTAATGCATTCCTTGGTTTGAAAGGTTATATCTCAGTTTAACATGACACAGCCTACAGTCCCCCTGCAGGTTAAACGTGGTAATGCATTCCTTGGTTTGAAAGGTTATATCTCAGTTTAACATGACACAGCCTACAGTCCCCCTGCAGGTTAAACGTGGTAATGCATTCCTTTGTTTGAAGGTTCTATCCCAGTTTAACATGACACAGCCTACAGTCCCCCTGCAGGTTAAACGTGGTAATGCATTCCTTGGTTTGAAAGGTTATATCTCAGTTTAACATGACACAGCCTACAGTCCCCCTGCAGGTTAAACGTGGTAATGCATTCCTTTGTTTGAAGGTTCTATCCCAGTTTAACATGACACAGCCTACAGTCCCCCTGCAGGTTAAACGTGGTAATGCATTCCTTGGTTTGAAAGGTTATATCTCAGTTTAACCTGACACAGCCTACAGTCCCCCTGCAGGTTAAACATGGTAATGCATTCCTTGGTTTGAAGGTTCTATCCCAGTTTAACATGACACAGCCTACAGTCCCCCTGCAGGTTAAACGTGGTAATGCATTCCTTTGTTTGAAGGTTCTATCCCAGTTTAACATGACACAGCCTACAGTCCCCCTGCAGGTTAAACGTGGTAATGCATTCCTTTGTTTGAAGGTTCTATCCCAGTTTAACATGACACAGCCTACAGTCCCCCTGCAGGTTAAACGTGGTAATGCATTCCTTTGTTTGAAGGTTCTATCCCAGTTTAACCTGACACAGCCTACAGTCCCCCTGCAGGTTAAGCGTGGTAATGCATTCCTTTGTTTGAAGGTTCTATCCCAGTTTAACATGACACAGCCTACAGTCCCCCTGCAGGTTAAACGTGGTAATGCATTCCTTGGTTTGAAAGGTTCTATCCCAGTTTAACCTGACACAGCCTACAGTCCCCCTGCAGGTTAAACGTGGTAATGCATTCCTTTGTTTGAAGGTTCTATCCCACTTTAACCTGACACAGCCTACAGTCCCCCTGCAGGTTAAGCGTGGTAATGCATTCCTTTGTTTGAAGGTTCTATCCCAGTTTAACATGACACAGCCTACAGTCCCCCTGCAGGTTAAACGTGGTAATGCATTCCTTGGTTTGAAAGGTTCTATCCCAGTTTAACCTGACACAGCCTACAGTCCCCCTGCAGGTTAAACGTGGTAATGCATTCCTTTGTTTGAAGGTTCTATCCCAGTTTAACATGACACAGCCTACAGTCCCCCTGCAGGTTAAACATGGTAATACATTCCTTGGTTTGAAAGGTTCTATCCCAGTTTAACCTGACACAGCCTACAGTCCCCCTGCAGGTTAAACATGGTAATGCATTCCTTGGTTTGAAAGGTTATATCCCAGTTTACCATGACACAGCCTACAGTCCCCCTGCAGGTTAAACGTGGTAATGCATTCCTTGGTTTGAAAGGTTATATCCCAGTTTACCATGACACAGCCTACAGTCCCCCTGCAGGTTAAACATGGTAATGCATTCCTTGGTTTGAAGGTTCTATCCCAGTTTAACATGACACAGCCTACAGTCCCCCTGCAGGTTAAACGTGGTAATGCATTCCTTTGTTTGAAGGTTCTATCCCAGTTTAACCTGACACAGCCTACAGTCCCCCTGCAGGTTAAGCGTGGTAATGCATTCCTTTGTTTGAAGGTTCTATCCCAGTTTAACATGACACAGCCTACAGTCCCCCTGCAGGTTAAACGTGGTAATGCATTCCTTTGTTTGAAGGTTCTATCCCAGTTTAACCTGACACAGCCTACAGTCCCCCTGCAGGTTAAGCGTGGTAATGCATTCCTTTGTTTGAAGGTTCTATCCCAGTTTAACATGACACAGCCTACAGTCCCCCTGCAGGTTAAACGTGGTAATGCATTCCTTGGTTTGAAAGGTTCTATCCCAGTTTAACCTGACACAGCCTACAGTCCCCCTGCAGGTTAAACGTGGTAATGCATTCCTTTGTTTGAAGGTTCTATCCCACTTTAACCTGACACAGCCTACAGTCCCCCTGCAGGTTAAGCGTGGTAATGCATTCCTTGGTTTGAAGGTTCTATCCCAGTTTAACATGACACAGCCTACAGTCCCCCTGCAGGTTAAACGTGGTAATGCATTCCTTGGTTTGAAAGGTTCTATCCCAGTTTAACCTGACACAGCCTACAGTCCCCCTGCAGGTTAAACGTGGTAATGCATTCCTTTGTTTGAAGGTTCTATCCCAGTTTAACATGACACAGCCTACAGTCCCCCTGCAGGTTAAACATGGTAATACATTCCTTGGTTTGAAAGGTTCTATCCCAGTTTAACCTGACACAGCCTACAGTCCCCCTGCAGGTTAAACATGGTAATGCATTCCTTGGTTTGAAAGGTTATATCCCAGTTTACCATGACACAGCCTACAGTCCCCCTGCAGGTTAAACGTGGTAATGCATTCCTTGGTTTGAAAGGTTATATCCCAGTTTACCATGACACAGCCTACAGTCCCCCTGCAGGTTAAACGTGGTAATGCATTCCTTGGTTTGAAGGTTCTATCCCAGTTTAACCTGACACAGCCTACAGTCCCCCTGCAGGTTAAACGTGGTAATGCATTCCTTGGTTTGAAAGGTTATATCTCAGTTTAACATGACACAGCCTACAGTCCCCCTGCAGGTTAAACGTGGTAATGCATTCCTTGGTTTGAAAGGTTATATCCCAGTTTAACATGACACAGTCTACAGTCCCCCTGCAGGTTAAGCGTGGTAATGCATTCCTTGGTTTGAAAGGTTATATCCCAGTTTAACATGACACAGCCTACAGTCCCCCTGCAGGTTAAACGTGGTAATGCATTCCTTGGTTTGAAAGGTTATATCCCAGTTTAACATGACACAGTCTACAGTCCCCCTGCAGGTTAAGCGTGGTAATGCATTCCTTGGTTTGAAAGGTTATATCTCAGTTTAACATGACACAGCCTACAGTCCCCCTGCAGGTTAAACGTGGTAATGCATTCCTTGGTTTGAAAGGTTCTATCCCAGTTTAACCTGACACAGCCTACAGTCCCCCTGCAGGTTAAACGTGGTAATGCATTCCTTGGTTTGAAGGTTCTATCCCAGTTTAACCTGACACAGCCTACAGTCCCCCTGCAGGTTAAACGTGGTAATGCATTCCTTTGTTTGAAGGTTCTATCCCAATTTAACATGACACAGCCTACAGTCCCCCTGCAGGTTAAACGTGGTAATGCATTCCTTGGTTTGAAAGGTTATATCTCAGTTTAACATGACACAGCCTACAGTCCCCCTGCAGGTTAAACGTGGTAATGCATTCCTTGGTTTGAAAGGTTCTATCCCAGTTTAACATGACACAGCCTACAGTCCCCCTGCAGGTTAAACGTGGTAATGCATTCCTTGGTTTGAAAGGTTATATCTCAGTTTAACATGACACAGCCTACAGTCCCCCTGCAGGTTAAACGTGGTAATGCATTCCTTGGTTTGAAAGGTTATATCTCAGTTTAACATGACACAGCCTACAGTCCCCCTGCAGGTTAAACGTGGTAATGCATTCCTTGGTTTGAAAGGTTATATCTCAGTTTAACATGACACAGCCTACAGTCCCCCTGCAGGTTAAACGTGGTAATGCATTCCTTGGTTTGAAAGGTTATATCTCAGTTTAACATGACACAGCCTACAGTCCCCCTGCAGGTTAAACGTGGTAATGCATTCCTTGGTTTGAAAGGTTATATCCAGTTTAACATGACACAGCCTACAGTCCCCCTGCAGGTTAAACGTGGTAATGCATTCCTTGGTTTGAAAGGTTATATCCCAGTTTAACATGACACAGCCTACAGTCCCCCCTGCAGGTTAAACGTGGTAATGCATTCCTTGGTTTGAAAGGTTATATCCCAGTTTAACATGACACAGCCTACAGTCCCCCCTGCAGGTTAAACGTGGTAATGCATTCCTTGGTTTGAAAGGTTATATCCAGTTTAACATGACACAGCTACAGTCCCCCTGCAGGTTAAACGTGGTAATGCATTCCTTGGTTTGAAAGGTTATATCCCAGTTTAACATGACACAGCCTACAGTCCCCCTGCAGGTTAAACGTGGTAATGCATTCCTTGGTTTGAAAGGTTCTATCCCAGTTTAACATGACACAGCCTACAGTCCCCCTGCAGGTTAAACGTGGTAATGCATTCCTTGGTTTGAAAGGTTATATCTCAGTTTAACATGACACAGCCTACAGTCCCCCTGCAGGTTAAACGTGGTAATGCATTCCTTTGTTTGAAGGTTCTATCCCAATTTAACATGACACAGCCTACAGTCCCCCTGCAGGTTAAACGTGGTAATGCATTCCTTGGTTTGAAAGGTTATATCTCAGTTTAACATGACACAGTCTACAGTCCCCCTGCAGGTTAAACGTGGTAATGCATTCCTTGGTTTGAAAGGTTATATCCCAGTTTAACATGACACAGCCTACAGTCCCCCTGCAGGTTAAACGTGGTAATGCATTCCTTGGTTTGAAAGGTTATATCTCAGTTTAACATGTCACAGCCTACAGTCCCCCTGCAGGTTAAACGTGGTAATGCATTCCTTGGTTTGAAAGGTTATATCTCAGTTTAACATGACACAGCCTACAGTCCCCCTGCAGGTTAAACGTGGTAATGCATTCCTTGGTTTGAAAGGTTATATCTCAGTTTAACATGACACAGCCTACAGTCCCCCTGCAGGTTAAACGTGGTAATGCATTCCTTTGTTTGAAAGGTTATATCCCAGTTTAACATGACACAGCCTACAGTCCCCCCTGCAGGTTAAACGTGGTAATGCATTCCTTGGTTTGAAAGGTTATATCTCAGTTTAACATGTCACAGTCTACAGTCCCCCTGCAGGTTAAACGTGGTAATGCATTCCTTGGTTTGAAAGGTTATATCCAGTTTAACATGTCACAGCCTACAGTCCCCCTGCAGGTTAAACGTGGTAATGCATTCCTTGGTTTGAAAGGTTATATCCCAGTTTAACATGACACAGCCTACAGTCCCCCTGCAGGTTAAACGTGGTAATGCATTCCTTGGTTTGAAAGGTTATATCTCAGTTTAACATGTCACAGCCTACAGTCCCCCTGCAGGTTAAACGTGGTAATGCATTCCTTGGTTTGAAAGGTTCTATCCCAATTTAACATGTCACAGCCTACAGTCCCCCTGCAGGTTAAACGTGGTAATGCATTCCTTGGTTTGAAAGGTTCTATCCCAGTTTAACATGTCACAGCCTACAGTCCCCCTGCAGGTTAAACGTGGTAATGCATTCCTTGGTTTGAAAGGTTATATCTCAGTTTAACATGACACAGCCTACAGTCCCCCTGCAGGTTAAACGTGGTAATGCATTCCTTTGTTTGAAGGTTCTATCCCAATTTAACATGACACAGCCTACAGTCCCCCTGCAGGTTAAACGTGGTAATGCATTCCTTGGTTTGAAAGGTTATATCCCAGTTTAACATGACACAGCCTACAGTCCCCCTGCAGGTTAAACGTGGTAATGCATTCCTTTGTTTGAAGGTTCTATCCCAATTTAACATGACACAGTCTACAGTCCCCCTGCAGGTTAAACGTGGTAATGCATTCCTTGGTTTGAAAGGTTATATCCCAGTTTAACATGACACAGCCTACAGTCCCCCTGCAGGTTAAACGTGGTAATGCATTCCTTGGTTTGAAAGGTTATATCTCAGTTTAACATGTCACAGCCTACAGTCCCCCTGCAGGTTAAACGTGGTAATGCATTCCTTGGTTTGAAAGGTTATATCTCAGTTTAACATGACACAGCCTACAGTCCCCCTGCAGGTTAAACGTGGTAATGCATTCCTTGGTTTGAAAGGTTATATCTCAGTTTAACATGACACAGCCTACAGTCCCCCTGCAGGTTAAACGTGGTAATGCATTCCTTTGTTTGAAGGTTCTATCCCAATTTAACATGACACAGCCTACAGTCCCCCTGCAGGTTAAACGTGGTAATGCATTCCTTTGTTTGAAGGTTCTATCCCAATTTAACATGACACAGCCTACAGTCCCCCTGCAGGTTAAACGTGGTAATGCATTCCTTGGTTTGAAAGGTTATATCTCAGTTTAACATGACACAGTCTACAGTCCCCCTGCAGGTTAAACGTGGTAATGCATTCCTTGGTTTGAAAGGTTATATCCCAATTTAACATGACACAGCCTACAGTCCCCCTGCAGGTTAAACGTGGTAATGCATTCCTTGGTTTGAAAGGTTATATCTCAGTTTAACATGACACAGCCTACAGTCCCCCTGCAGGTTAAACGTGGTAATGCATTCCTTGGTTTGAAAGGTTATATCCCAGTTTAACATGTCACAGCCTACAGTCCCCCTGCAGGTTAAACGTGGTAATGCATTCCTTGGTTTGAAAGGTTCTATCCCAGTTTAACATGACACAGCCTACAGTCCCCCTGCAGGTTAAACGTGGTAATGCATTCATTGGTTTGAAAGGTTATATCTCAGTTTAACATGTCACAGCCTACAGTCCCCCCTGCAGGTTAAACGTGGTAATGCATTCCTTTGTTTGAAAGGTTATATCCCAGTTTAACATGACACAGCCTACAGTCCCCCTGCAGGTTAAACGTGGTAATGCATTCCTTTGTTTGAAAGGTTATATCCCAGTTTAACATGACACAGCCTACAGTCCCCCCTGCAGGTTAAACGTGGTAATGCATTCCTTTGTTTGAAGGTTCTATCCCAATTTAACATGACACAGCCTACAGTCCCCCTGCAGGTTAAACGTGGTAATGCATTCCTTGGTTTGAAAGGTTATATCCCAGTTTAACATGTCACAGCCTACAATCCCCCTGCAGGTTAAACGTGGTAATGCATTCCTTGGTTTGAAAGGTTATATCTCAGTTTAACATGTCACAGCCTAGAGTCCCCCTGCAGGTTAAACGTGGTAATGCATTCCTTGGTTTGAAAGGTTATATTCCAATTTAACATGACACAGCCTACAGTCCCCCTGCAGGTTAAACGTGGTAATGCATTCCTTGGTTTGAAAGGTTCTATCCCAGTTTAACATGACACAGCCTACAGTCCCCCTGCAGGTTAAACGTGGTAATGCATTCCTTTGTTTGAAGGTTCTATCCCAATTTAACATGACACAGCCTACAGTCCCCCTGCAGGTTAAACGTGGTAATGCATTCCTTGGTTTGAAAGGTTATATCTCAGTTTAACATGACACAGCCTACAGTCCCCCTGCAGGTTAAACGTGGTAATGCATTCCTTGGTTTGAAAGGTTATATCTCAGTTTAACATGACACAGCCTACAGTCCCCCTGCAGGTTAAACGTGGTAATGCATTCCTTGGTTTGAAGGTTCTATCCCAATTTAACATGACACAGCCTACAGTCCCCCTGCAGGTTAAACGTGGTAATGCATTCCTTGGTTTGAAAGGTTATATCTCAGTTTAACATGACACAGTCTACAGTCCCCCTGCAGGTTAAACGTGGTAATGCATTCCTTGGTTTGAAAGGTTATATCTCAGTTTAACATGACACAGCCTACAGTCCCCCTGCAGGTTAAACGTGGTAATGCATTCCTTGGTTTGAAAGGTTATATCTCAGTTTAACATGACACAGCCTACAGTCCCCCTGCAGGTTAAACGTGGTAATGCATTCCTTGGTTTGAAAGGTTATATCTCAGTTTAACCTGACACAGCCTACAGTCCCCCTGCAGGTTAAACGTGGTAATGCATTCCTTGGTTTGAAAGGTTATATCCCAGTTTAACATGACACAGCCTACAGTCCCCCTGCAGGTTAAACGTGGTAATGCATTCCTTGGTTTGAAAGGTTATATCCCAGTTTAACATGACACAGCCTACAGTCCCCCTGCAGGTTAAACGTGGTAATGCATTCCTTGGTTTGAAAGGTTATATCCCAGTTTAACATGACACAGCCTACAGTCCCCCCTGCAGGTTAAACGTGGTAATGCATTCCTTGGTTTGAAAGGTTATATCCCAGTTTAACATGACACAGCCTACAGTCCCCCTGCAGGTTAAACGTGGTAATGCATTCCTTGGTTTGAAAGGTTATATCCCAGTTTAACATGACACAGTCTACAGTCCCCCTGCAGGTTAAACATGGTAATGCATTCCTTGGTTTGAAAGGTTATATCTCAGTTTAACATGACACAGCCTACAGTCCCCCTGCAGGTTAAACGTGGTAATGCATTCCTTGGTTTGAAAGGTTCTATCCCAGTTTAACATGACACAGCCTACAGTCCCCCTGCAGGTTAAACGTGGTAATGCATTCCTTGGTTTGAAAGGTTATATCTCAGTTTAACATGACACAGCCTACAGTCCCCCTGCAGGTTAAACGTGGTAATGCATTCCTTTGTTTGAAGGTTCTATCCCAATTTAACATGACACAGCCTACAGTCCCCCTGCAGGTTAAACGTGGTAATGCATTCCTTGGTTTGAAAGGTTATATCTCAGTTTAACATGACACAGTCTACAGTCCCCCTGCAGGTTAAACGTGGTAATGCATTCCTTGGTTTGAAAGGTTATATCCCAGTTTAACATGACACAGCCTACAGTCCCCCTGCAGGTTAAACGTGGTAATGCATTCCTTGGTTTGAAAGGTTATATCTCAGTTTAACATGTCACAGCCTACAGTCCCCCTGCAGGTTAAACGTGGTAATGCATTCCTTGGTTTGAAAGGTTCTATCTCAGTTTAACATGACACAGCCTACAGTCCCCCTGCAGGTTAAACGTGGTAATGCATTCCTTGGTTTGAAAGGTTATATCTCAGTTTAACATGACACAGCCTACAGTCCCCCTGCAGGTTAAACGTGGTAATGCATTCCTTTGTTTGAAGGTTCTATCCCAATTTAACATGACACAGCCTACAGTCCCCCTGCAGGTTAAACGTGGTAATGCATTCCTTTGTTTGAAGGTTCTATCCCAATTTAACATGACACAGTCTACAGTCCCCCTGCAGGTTAAACGTGGTAATGCATTCCTTGGTTTGAAAGGTTATATCCCAGTTTAACATGACACAGCCTACAGTCCCCCTGCAGGTTAAACGTGGTAATGCATTCCTTGGTTTGAAAGGTTATATCTCAGTTTAACATGTCACAGCCTACAGTCCCCCTGCAGGTTAAACGTGGTAATGCATTCCTTGGTTTGAAGGTTCTATCCCAGTTTAACATGTCACAGCCTACAGTCCCCCTGCAGGTTAAACGTGGTAATGCATTCCTTGGTTTGAAAGGTTATATCTCAGTTTAACATGACACAGCCTACAGTCCCCCTGCAGGTTAAACGTGGTAATGCATTCCTTGGTTTGAAAGGTTATATCTCAGTTTAACATGACACAGCCTACAGTCCCCCTGCAGGTTAAACGTGGTAATGCATTCCTTTGTTTGAAGGTTCTATCCCAATTTAACATGACACAGCCTACAGTCCCCCTGCAGGTTAAACGTGGTAATGCATTCCTTGGTTTGAAAGGTTATATCTCAGTTTAACATGACACAGTCTACAGTCCCCCTGCAGGTTAAACGTGGTAATGCATTCCTTGGTTTGAAAGGTTCTATCCCAGTTTAACATGACACAGCCTACAGTCCCCCTGCAGGTTAAACGTGGTAATGCATTCCTTGGTTTGAAAGGTTATATCTCAGTTTAACATGACACAGCCTACAGTCCCCCTGCAGGTTAAACGTGGTAATGCATTCCTTGGTTTGAAAGGTTATATCTCAGTTTAACATGACACAGCCTACAGTCCCCCTGCAGGTTAAACGTGGTAATGCATTCCTTGGTTTGAAAGGTTATATCTCAGTTTAACATGACATAGCCTACAGTCCCCCTGCAGGTTAAACGTGGTAATGCATTCCTTTGTTTGAAGGTTCTATCCCAATTTAACATGACACAGCCTACAGTCCCCCTGCAGGTTAAACGTGGTAATGCATTCCTTGGTTTGAAAGGTTATATCTCAGTTTAACATGACACAGTCTACAGTCCCCCTGCAGGTTAAACGTGGTAATGCATTCCTTGGTTTGAAAGGTTATATCCCAGTTTAACATGTCACAGCCTACAGTCCCCCTGCAGGTTAAATGTGGTAATGCATTCCTTGGTTTCTTCCAGTTATAGATTGAAATACTGATAAACTGCACCATTAATAGAAGGAACAGCACAGCCAGTGGTGGGCGGCGGCGTTACTGTTGAGACATAACATTTGACCGGCATAGTGGCCATGAAATGATGAAATTAATAATAACTAGGTTAAGCGACTATAACTGGCAATGGTGTCAGTTTATCGATAGACTTCAGACCCGTCGCCCTGAGCTCTGTGGTGAAGAAATATTTTGAGCGCCTTGTGCTTTCCCACCTCAAAGTCATCACAGACCCCCTCCTGGACCCCCTGCAGTTCAGGGAGCTGTTGGCTCTGTAGGCGACGCTGTCAACCTGGCCCTCCACTCCATCCTCAAGCATCTGGACTCTGCAGGAACCTACGCCAGGATCCTGTTTGTGGATTTCAGCTCTGCTGTCAAAACAATAATCCCGGCCCTGCTCCAGGACAAGCTCTCCCAGCTGAACGTGCCTGACTCCACCTGCAGGTGGATCACAGACTTCCTGTCTGACAGGAGACAGCAGGTGAAGCTGGGGAAGAATGTCTCGGACAGCAGGACCATCAGCACTGGCTCCCCTCAAGGCTGCGTTCTTTCTCCTCTGCTCTTCTCCCTGTACACTAACAGCTGCACCTCCAGTCACCAGTCTGTGAAGCTCCTCAAGTTCGCAGACGACACCACCCTCATTGGACTCATCTCTGGTGGGGACGAGTCTGCCTACAGGTGGGAGGCTGACCATCTGGTGACCTGGTGCAGTGAAAACAACCTAGAGCTTAACGCTCTGAAGACAGTGGAGATGGTTGTGGACTTCAGGAAGAACGCAGCCGCCCTCAGCCCCATCACCATCGGTGACTCCACGGTGTCTACTGTGGAGTCTTTCCGCTTCCTGGGGACCACCATCGCCCAGGACCTCAAGTGGGAGCTGAACATCACCTCCCTCATCAAGAAAGGACAGCAGAGGATGTACTTCCTGCGGCAGCTGAAGAAGTTCAACCTGCCAAAGACCATGATGGTGCACTTCTACACTGCCATCATCGAGTCCATCCTCTCCTCCTCCATCACAGTCTGGTACGCTGCAGCCACAGCAAGAGACAAGTACAGGCTGCAGCGCATCATCCGCTCTGCAGAGAAGGTGATTGGCTGCAATCTTCCATCTCTCCACGCCCTGTACACCTCCAGGACCCTGAGGCGTGCAGGTAAGATTGTGGCCGACCCCTCTCACCCCGCACATGGACTGTTTGAGACTCTCCCTTCTGGTAAGAGGCTGCGGTCCATCAGGACCAAAACCTCTCGCCACAAAACAGTTTTTTCCCCTCTGCTGTCAGCCTCATGAACAATGTCCCTGATTCTGATTCTGATAGTGTGGTAGTTTGTGTTTTCCCTTCTCCTGCACAGAGTTGGTGAAAGTAGACATACAGGTCTTCCATGGTAATTAAACCTTTATTTTCCAGAGCCATGTGTATGACTCCTCTAATGAGCAGGTTTAACTGACGGATGTTTAATCCATCCTGTGTCGTCATGGAGACTGTTGTTAAGCCACAGTAAAGTGTGTGGCGTTTCTGAGGTCACCTTGTGGTTTTTATATGTATGAAGTTATAACCTAACCCATCTTACCTTGACCTACAGTGACATCACCTTTCATCCATCAGTCACATCCTGCTCCAGGTTCACTCCCATCCTGAGTATTTGTCCAGGACCTGAGAGAGAGAGATGGAGACAAAGCTGTGATGATAGAGCAGCCAAATACACCCACTGACAAACAGTGTGTGTGTGTGTGTGTGTGTGTGTGTGTGTGTGTGTGTGTGTGTGTGTGTGTGTGTGTGTGTGTGTGTGTGTGTGTGTGTGTTTAAAAGGCTGATAGCTGTAGAGCTCAGGGGTTCAGCCTCAGTCAATAAGGATGTTTATTTAATTTAACATACATCAGTGAATTTAAGTCACCACGCCCTTATATGACTTCTTTGACTGTGACTCAAATAACAGTACAGTACAGTTAATGAAATTCAGGCGGATAAATGACCATTAACTTTTCAATCTTCAGTTTGAATCATTCAGAAACGTTTAACCTCAAAGGAAGTTTTGAACTTAAATATATAAAATGTTTCCTCAGATGTGTCTGACTGGCCGCACCGGACGACAGCGTTTTGTTTGTTTATTGACGAGACCACAGCATTTTCACCTGTTCTCTATACAACAACATCTGGACCAGTATATCTGTGGTTTCACCTGTTCTCTCTACAGCAACATCTGGACCAGTATATCTGTGGTTTCACCTGTTCTCTATACAACAACATCTGGACCAGCATATCTATGGTTTTACCTGTTCTCTATACAACAACATCTGGACCAGCATATCTATGGTTTTACCTGTTCTCTATACAACAACATCTGGACCAGTATATCTGTGGTTTCACCTGTTCTCTATACAACAACATCTGGACCAGCATATCTGTGGTTTCACCTGTTCTCTATACAACAACATCTGGACCAGTATATCTGTGGTTTCACCTGTTCTCTATACAACAACATCTGGACCAGTATATCTGTGGTTTCACCTGTTCTCTCTACAACAACATCTGGACCAGTATATCTGTGGTTTCACCTGTTCTCTCTACAACAACATCTGGACCAGCATATCTGTGGTTTCACCTGTTCTCTATACAACAACATCTGGACCAGTATATCTATGGTTTCACCTGTTCTCTATACAACAACATCTGGACCAGTATATCTGTGGTTTCACCTGTTCTCTATACAACAACATCTGGACCAGCATATCTATGGTTTCACCTGTTCTCTATACAACAACATCTGGACCAGTATATCTATGGTTTCACCTGTTCTCTCTACAGCAACATCTGGACCAGTATATCTGTGGTTTCACCTGTTCTCTATACAACAACATCTGGACCAGCATATCTGTGGTTTCACCTGTTCTCTATACAACAACATCTGGACCAGCATATCTATGGTTTCACCTGTTCTCTCTACAACAACATCTGGACCAGTATATCTATGGTTTCACCTGTTCTCTATACAACAACATCTGGACCAGTATATCTGTGGTTTCACCTGTTCTCTATACAACAACATCTGGACCAGCATATCTGTGGTTTCACCTGTTCTCTATACAACAACATCTGGACCAGTATATCTGTGGTTTCACCTGTTCTCTATACAACAACATCTGGACCAGCATATCTGTGGTTTCACCTGTTCTCTATACAACAACATCTGGACCAGCATATCTGTGGTTTCACCTGTTCTCTATACAACAACATCTGGACCAGTATATCTGTGGTTTCACCTGTTCTCTATACAACAACATCTGGACCAGCATATCTGTGGTTTCACCTGTTCTCTATACAACAACATCTGGACCAGCATATCTGTGGTTTCACTTGTTCTCTATACAACAACATCTGGACCAGTATATCTATGGTTTCACCTGTTCTCTATACAACAACATCTGGACCAGTATATCTGTGGTTTCACCTGTTCTCTATACAACAACATCTGGACCAGTATATCTATGGTTTCACCTGTTCTCTATACAACAACATCTGGACCAGCATATCTGTGGTTTCACCTGTTCTCTATACAACAACATCTGGACCAGTATATCTATGGTTTCACCTGTTCTCTATACAACAACATCTGGACCAGTATATCTGTGGTTTCACTTGTTCTCTATACAACAACATCTGGACCAGTATATCTGTGATTTCAACTGTTCTCTATACAACAACATCTGGACCAGCATATCTGTGGTTTCACCTGTTCTCTATACAACAACATCTGGACCAGTATATCTATGGTTTCACCTGTTCTCTATACAACAACATCTGGACCAGTATATCTATGGTTTCACCTGTTCTCTCTACAACAACATCTGGACCAGTATATCTGTGGTTTCACCTGTTCTCTATACAACAACATCTGGACCAGTATATCTGTGGTTTCACCTGTTCTCTATACAACAACATCTGGACCAGCATATCTGTGGTTTCACCTGTTCTCTATACAACAACATCTGGACCAGTATATCTGTGGTTTCACCTGTTCTCTATACAACAACATCTGGACCAGCATATCTGTGGTTTCACCTGTTCTCTATACAACAACATCTGGACCAGTATATCTATGGTTTCACCTGTTCTCTATACAACAACATCTGGACCAGCATATCTGTGGTTTCACCTGTTCTCTATACAACAACATCTGGACCAGCATATCTATGGTTTCACCTGTTCTCTATACAACATCTGGACCAGTATATCTATGGTTTCACCTGTTCTCTATACAACAACATCTGGACCAGCATATCTGTGGTTTCACCTGTTCTCTATACAACAACATCTGGACCAGTATATCTGTGGTTTCACCTGTTCTCTATACAACAACATCTGGACCAGCATATCTATGGTTTCACCTGTTCTCTATACAACAACATCTGGACCAGTATATCTATGGTTTCACCTGTTCTCTACAACAACATCTGGACCAGCATATCTGTGGTTTCACCTGTTCTCTATACAACAACATCTGGACCAGTATATCTATGGTTTCACCTGTTCTCTATACAACATCTGGACCAGTATATCTATGGTTTCACCTGTTCTCTATACAACAACATCTGGACCAGCATATCTGTGGTTTCACCTGTTCTCTATACAACAACATCTGGACCAGTATATCTGTGGTTTCACCTGTTCTCTATACAACAACATCTGGACCAGCATATCTGTGGTTTCACCTGTTCTCTATACAACAACATCTGGACCAGTATATCTATGGTTTCACCTGTTCTCTATACAACAACATCTGGACCAGCATATCTGTGGTTTCACCTGTTCTCTATACAACAACATCTGGACCAGCATATCTATGGTTTCACCTGTTCTCTATACAACATCTGGACCAGTATATCTATGGTTTCACCTGTTCTCTATACAACAACATCTGGACCAGCATATCTGTGGTTTCACCTGTTCTCTATACAACAACATCTGGACCAGTATATCTGTGGTTTCACCTGTTCTCTATACAACAACATCTGGACCAGCATATCTATGGTTTCACCTGTTCTCTATACAACAACATCTGGACCAGTATATCTATGGTTTCACCTGTTCTCTACAACAACATCTGGACCAGCATATCTGTGGTTTCACCTGTTCTCTCTACAACAACATCTGGACCAGTATATCTATGGTTTCACCTGTTCTCTATACAACAACATCTGGACCAGCATATCTATGGTTTCACCTGTTCTCTGTACAACAACATCTGGACCAGCATAAACTGGTTTCTGCCACTTTTATGTCTGTGCTGGATTATGGTGATGTTTTATACATGCACGCCTCCTCACAAAGCTTACACGCTCTGGACTCTGTGCATCACGGAGCTCTGAGGTTCATCACTAACTTTAAATCCCTCACTCATCACTGTCTGTTGTATGAACGTGTTGGATGGACTTCTTTGACCCTACGCAGACTTAAACACTGGCGTATTCTTATCTTCAAGTCTATTTTAGGTCTGCTTCCTTCATACCTTCTGACCTTCATCAGTCAGAAGAGTACAGGGACTTATAATCTTCGATCCCAGGACTTATTCTTATTGTCTGTTCCTAAAGTCAGAACGGAACTAGGTAAAAAGGCGTTTAAATTTGCTGCTCCGTTTACGTGGAACAAATTACAAATTAACTGAAACTTAGCGAACTTCTCTCGTTGGACGCTTTTAAGAGGAAGTTAAATGACTTGGAGGCAGACACATCTGGCTGTAGATGTTCTCCCTGATATGTTTGTGGATGACCCTGACAAACATTTGCTGTTCAGATTTGTTATTTGTTACTTTTAAAGCCTAAGGATGTATTCTTGAAGTATGTTTGGCTGCTCGTTGTCTGAAACTCTGTTATTTGTGCTGCTGCCTGTCTTGTCCAGGACGCTCTTGAAAAAGAGATTTTTAATCTCAATGAGTTTTCCTTCCTGGTTAAATAAAGGTTAAAAATAAATCTGTGGTTTCACCTGTTCTCTCTACAACAACATCTGGACCAGCATATCTGTGGTTTTACCTGTTCTCTATACAACAACATCTGGACCAGTATATCTGTGGTTTCACCTGTTCTCTATACAACAACATCTGGACCAGTATATCTGTGGTTTCACCTGTTCTCTATACAACAACATCTGGACCAGCATATCTATGGTTTCACCTGTTCTCTATACAACAACATCTGGACCAGTATATCTATGGTTTCACCTGTTCTCTATACAACAACATCTGGACCAGTATATCTATGGTTTCACTTGTTCTCTATACAACAACATCTGGACCAGCATATCTATGGTTTCACCTGTTCTCTATACAACAACATCTGGACCAGCATATCTGTGGTTTCACCTGTTCTCTATACAACAACATCTGGACCAGCATATCTGTGGTTTCACCTGTTCTCTATACAACAACATCTGGACCAGTATATCTTTGGTTTCACCTGTTCTCTATACAACAACATCCGGACCAGCATATCTATGGTTTCACTTCTTCTCTATACAACAACATCTGGACCAGCATATCTGTGGTTTCACCTGTTCTCTATACAACAACATCTGGACCAGTATATCTGTGGTTTCACTTGTTCTCTATACAACAACATCTGGACCAGTATATCTATGGTTTCACTTCTTCTCTATACAACAACATCTGGACCAGCATATCTGTGGTTTCACCTGTTCTCTATACAACAACATCTGGACCAGCATATCTATGGTTTCACCTGTTCTCTATACAACAACATCTGGACCAGTATATCTGTGGTTTCACCTGTTCTCTATACAACAACATCTGGACCAGCATATCTATGGTTTCACCTGTTCTCTATACAACAACATCTGGACCAGCATATCTGTGGTTTCACCTGTTCTCTATACAACAACATCTGGACCAGTATATCTTTGGTTTCACCTGTTCTCTATACAACAACATCCGGACCAGCATATCTGTGGTTTCACTTGTTCTCTATACAACAACATCTGGACCAGCATATCTGTGGTTTCACCTGTTCTCTATACAACAACATCTGGACCAGCATATCTGTGGTTTCACCTGTTCTCTCTACAACAACATCTGGACCAGTATATCTGTGGTTTCACCTGTTCTCTATACAACAACATCTGGACCAGTATATCTATGGTTTCACCTGTTCTCTCTACAACAACATCTGGACCAGTATATCTGTGGTTTCACCTGTTCTCTATACAACAACATCTGGACCAGTATATCTGTGGTTTCACCTGTTCTCTATACAACAACATCTGGACCAGCATATCTGTGGTTTCACCTGTTCTCTATACAACAACATCTGGACCAGTATATCTATGGTTTCACCTGTTTTCTATACAACAACATCTGGACCAGCATATCTGTGGTTTCACCTGTTCTCTATACAACAACATCTGGACCAGCATATCTATGGTTTCACCTGTTCTCTATACAACATCTGGACCAGTATATCTGTGGTTTCACCTGTTCTCTATACAACACCATCTGGACCAGCATATCTATGGTTTCACCTGTTCTCTATACAACAACATCTGGACCAGCATATCTATGGTTTCACCTGTTCTCTATACAACAACATCTGGACCAGCATATCTGTGGTTTCACCTGTTCTCTATACAACACCATCTGGACCAGCATATCTATGGTTTCACCTGTTCTCTATACAACATCTGGACCAGTATATCTGTGGTTTCACCTGTTCTCTATACAACAACATCTGGACCAGCATATCTGTGGTTTCACCTGTTCTCTATACAACAACATCTGGACCAGTATATCTGTGGTTTCACCTGTTCTCTATACAACAACATCTGGACCAGTATATCTGTGGTTTCACCTGTTCTCTATACAACAACATCTGGACCAGCATATCTATGGTTTCACCTGTTCTCTATACAACAACATCTGGACCAGCATATCTGTGGTTTCACCTGTTCTCTATACAACAACATCTGGACCAGTATATCTATGGTTTCACCTGTTCTCTATACAACAACATCTGGACCAGCATATCTGTGGTTTCACCTGTTCTCTATACAACAACATCTGGACCAGTATATCTGTGGTTTCACCTGTTCTCTATACAACATCTGGACCAGTATATCTGTGGTTTCACCTGTTCTCTATACAACAACATCTGGACCAGCATATCTGTGGTTTCACCTGTTCTCTATACAACAACATCTGGACCAGCATATCTATGGTTTCACCTGTTCTCTATACAACATCTGGACCAGTATATCTGTGGTTTCACCTGTTCTCTATACAACAACATCTGGACCAGCATATCTGTGGTTTCACCTGTTCTCTATACAACAACATCTGGACCAGCATATCTGTGGTTTCACCTGTTCTCTATACAACAACATCTGGACCAGTATATCTGTGGTTTCACTTGTTCTCTATACAACAACATCTGGACCAGTATATCTATGGTTTCACCTGTTCTCTATACAACAACATCTGGACCAGTATATCTGTGGTTTCACCTGTTCTCTATACAACAACATCTGGACCAGTATATCTGTGGTTTCACTTGTTCTCTATACAACAACATCTGGACCAGTATATCTGTGGTTTCACCTGTTCTCTACACAACAACATCTGGACCAGCATATCTATGGTTTCACTTGTTCTCTACACAATAACATCTGGACCAGTATATCTGTGGTTTCACCTGTTCTCTATACAACAACATCTGGACCAGTATATCTGTGGTTTCACTTGTTCTCTATACAACAACATCTGGACCAGTATATCTGTGGTTTCACCTGTTCTCTACACAACAACATCTGGACCAGTATATCTGTGGTTTCACCTGTTCTCTATACAACAACATCTGGACCAGTATATCTATGGTTTCACCTGTTCTCTATACAACAACATCTGGACCAGTATATCTGTGGTTTCACCTGTTCTCTATACAACAACATCTGGACCAGTATATCTGTGGTTTCACTTGTTCTCTATACAACAACATCTGGACCAGTATATCTGTGGTTTCACCTGTTCTCTACACAACAACATCTGGACCAGTATATCTGTGGTTTCACCTGTTCTCTATACAACAACATCTGGACCAGCATATCTATGGTTTCACCTGTTCTCTACACAATAACATCTGGACCAGCATATCTGTGGTTTCACCTGTTCTCTATACAACAACATCTGGACCAGTATATCTGTGGTTTCACCTGTTCTCTATACAACAACATCTGGACCAGTATATCTGTGGTTTCACCTGTTCTCTATACAACAACATCTGGACCAGTATATCTGTGGTTTCACTTGTTCTCTATACAACAACATCTGGACCAGTATATCTGTGGTTTCACCTGTTCTCTATACAACAACATCTGGACCAGTATATCTATGGTTTCACCTGTTCTCTCTACAACAACATCTGGACCAGTATATCTATGGTTTCACCTGTTCTCTATACAACAACATCTGGACCAGTATATCTGTGGTTTCACCTGTTCTCTATACAACAACATCTGGACCAGCATATCTGTGGTTTCACCTGTTCTCTATACAACAACATCTGGACCAGTATATCTATGGTTTCACCTGTTCTCTATACAACAACATCTGGACCAGTATATCTGTGGTTTCACCTGTTCTCTCTACAACAACATCTGGACCAGCATATCTGTGGTTTCACTTGTTCTCTATACAACAACATCTGGACCAGCATATCTGTGGTTTCACCTGTTCTCTATACAACAACATCTGGACCAGTATATCTGTGGTTTCACTTGTTCTCTATACAACAACATCTGGACCAGTATATCTGTGGTTTCACCTGTTCTCTATACAACAACATCTGGACCAGTATATCTATGGTTTCACCTGTTCTCTATACAACAACATCTGGACCAGCATATCTGTGGTTTCACCTGTTCTCTATACAACAACATCTGGACCAGCATATCTGTGGTTTCACCTGTTCTCTCTACAACAACATCTGGACCAGCATATCTGTGGTTTCACCTGTTCTCTATACAACAACATCTGGACCAGTATATCTGTGGTTTCACCTGTTCTCTATACAACAACATCTGGACCAGTATATCTATGGTTTCACCTGTTCTCTATACAATAACATCTGGACCAGCATATCTGTGGTTTCACCTGTTCTCTATACAACAACATCTGGACCAGTATATCTATGGTTTCACCTGTTCTCTCTACAACAACATCTGGACCAGCATATCTGTGGTTTCACTTGTTCTCTATACAACAACATCTGGACCAGCATATCTGTGGTTTCACCTGTTCTCTCTACAACAACATCTGGACCAGTATATCTGTGGTTTCACCTGTTCTCTATACAACAACATCTGGACCAGCATATCTGTGGTTTCACCTGTTCTCTATACAACAACATCTGGACCAGTATATCTGTGGTTTCACCTGTTCTCTATACAACAACATCTGGACCAGTATATCTATGGTTTCACCTGTTCTCTATACAACAACATCTGGACCAGCATATCTATGGTTTCACCTGTTCTCTATACAACAACATCTGGACCAGCATATCTGTGGTTTCACCTGTTCTCTCTACAACAACATCTGGACCAGCATATCTGTGGTTTCACCTGTTCTCTATACAACAACATCTGGACCAGTATATCTGTGGTTTCACCTGTTCTCTATACAACAACATCTGGACCAGTATATCTATGGTTTCACCTGTTCTCTATACAATAACATCTGGACCAGCATATCTGTGGTTTCACCTGTTCTCTATACAACAACATCTGGACCAGTATATCTATGGTTTCACCTGTTCTCTCTACAACAACATCTGGACCAGCATATCTGTGGTTTCACTTGTTCTCTATACAACAACATCTGGACCAGCATATCTGTGGTTTCACCTGTTCTCTCTACAACAACATCTGGACCAGTATATCTGTGGTTTCACCTGTTCTCTATACAACAACATCTGGACCAGCATATCTGTGGTTTCACCTGTTCTCTCTACAACAACATCTGGACCAGCATATCTGTGGTTTCACCTGTTCTCTCTACAACAACATCTGGACCAGCATATCTATGGTTTCACCTGTTCTCTATACAACAACATCTGGACCAGCATATCTGTGGTTTCACCTGTTCTCTATACAACAACATCTGGACCAGTATATCTATGGTTTCACCTGTTCTCTATACAACAACATCTGGACCAGCATATCTGTGGTTTCACCTGTTCTCTCTACAACAACATCTGGACCAGCATATCTGTGGTTTCACCTGTTCTCTATACAACAACATCTGGACCAGTATATCTGTGGTTTCACCTGTTCTCTATACAACAACATCTGGACCAGCATATCTGTGGTTTCACCTGTTCTCTCTACAACAACATCTGGACCAGTATATCTGTGGTTTCACCTGTTCTCTATACAACAACATCTGGACCAGCATACATACAGATGAAGCCACTAAAAACTTCCCTTCCATGTGGGAATGGCAGTCATCAGGCAGCCGGCTGTCTGGCTGTTCCCAGGCATCGAGAGAGCCCCCCCTCTTCCTTAGGGCGTGCCTAGATTCAACTGTAAACACGCCCATGTATTTAAGTTCAGGGTGTCGCCAGGAGATGGCACTTCCCTCACAAGAACACATCAACCTACAGTATACCTTATTTATTGTTTATTGTAACTTAAGTTTATTAACATGTTATATTCATTTATATTAGGGTTAGTCTTTTCCCTAAAGTCTTTTCTGTTTACAGCTGTTTGTAATAAATGACTGAGATCAGCTATATGAACACTGGACCTCCTAGAATCGTAAAGCCTAACTGGATGAACTCAGCTGTCGTTCTAACTCAGACATTTATTAATGAAACCTGAACCACATCAGCTGCTGTTCATAAAGTCATATTGAAGATATTCTATGATTTTCTTCATGAAATTAAACATATTCATTCTTTCTTCTCTCTACAATAACTTGAATTTTAATGTACAAACCCTTTACACATTTTCTTCTTTATTTTAGTGAGCATTGCTTTCATTGTCGTTGTCAAAATAGCAATGAAACCTTCTCTTAATGAGCTCACTTATGCCGTTTTCACAGTAGCAGAAATCTCCTGAAAACTCAGGATATTTCCCGGAGGAGTTTAATATGTGAACGCAAACAGCCAAATTTTCGCTCGGACTTCACCCGGAGTTTCTCCTGCCAGACCCCTCGTATTTTTTCCGCAGCAGGTCCAAGTCGGCTGCTGTGAGAACGCAGCAGGATATTCTCCGGAGAATTCACCTCGAGCCAATAGGAGGGAGAGTGATGTTTCTATACTGTTACTGCTGCACGGTGCATAGACTGGTTAGGGTTGCATGACATCTCTGTGCACATAATTAACCTGCTGCATTAAGTTTTCTGTTCGTCAGTATGTCGTTCTCCGCTCTTTCGTGGATGTTGTCATTCCGTTGAACTACACATAGCATTGATATAAAGGCAAATATTAATAATAATAATAATAATAATAATGCATTTGTTTTATATTGCGCTTTTCTTAACACCCAAAGACGCTTTGACATAGAAAAAAACAAAAAAAACAACAACAACAACAATCAATGTCATTGGCAATGTCAAATATTGTCATTATAGCGCCGTGTAGCGGACTCTGTTGCTTCGTCCGCAACTTCTGCATTGTTTTTTTACATCATGCCTTACCGCAGGAGACCCCCCGCCCCCCTCCCATCTGACAGGGATAGTCTCCAGCTGTGAGGAGCATATGTGAACAGCCAGGTACAGCGGTCCTCCCGTAATTATCTAGATATTATCCAGAGTGCATATGTGAAAACGGCTTTAGACAAGGCATCGGGGTTGTTTTTGGGTCAAACCGCACATATCACTTTCTCACATGATTTGAGTTTAGCTTTCAACACCATAGTCTCCACCAACCTCCATTCCAAGCTGATCACCTCGGACTAAACACCTCCCTGTGAGCTTGGATCCTGGACTTCCTGACAAACAGATCCGAGGTGGTCAGAGTGGGCAGATACACCTCCAGCCCCTGCACCCTCAACACTGGAGCACCACAGGGCTGCGTCCTCAGCCCCTTGCTCTTCACCCTGTACACACATGACTGTGTGGCCACAAGCAGCTCCAACATCATCGTGAAATTTGCAGCTGAGGAAATTCAAAGTCTCTGTGAAGGTCCTGAAGACTTTTTATTCCGGAGCATTGGTGTGCTGACTGGAAACATCACCCAGTGGTACAGGAACAGCACTGTACGTGACCGAAGAGCTCTGCAGAGGGTGCTGAAGTCAGCAGGTTGTACTATGGGCACAACACTCCCCACCCTCCAGGACATCTTCACAAGGAGGAGCACAGCCAGGGCAAACAAGATCATGAGTGATCCCCACCACCCAGGTAACAGACTGTTTGTGTGGCTACCCTCTGGCAGGCGCCTTCGACGCATCAAGGCAAACACAGAAAGACTCAGGAAAAGCTTCTTTCCTCTGGCTGTCCGTCTCATGATCTAGTCTTGTTTAGTTTTTCAGAGTTTAGATTTCCTTTAATTTCTCAGTCTTCCCTAGTGTGTTTAGTATTTTTCTGTCTTATGTGGTATTGTCTATCCTAGTGTTGCTTGTTTCCCTTGTGTGCTAATGTGTTGATTGTTTACTTGGTTAGTCTTTAGTGTTTCCTGTTTTATTTTGTAGTTTCTTCTCCTTGTGTCTCTCTGTGTTTTGTTACATTCTTCAGTTCTCTGTGTTTCTTCGGTGTTTCATGATTTAGATTATAGTAGTCCCCATAGTGGGGTCGGATGCATGTGTAATTTTTCTCAGTCATTTCAAATTGGTGTTAAAGTTTGGTTTTCACTTCTAAGTTGAAGTTTAGGGTCTATAGAACAATTTGAGTCTGAGTGTCAAACACACAGATAAAAAATGGCCTCTAGGGGGCGCCACAAAATGTGTAAACTGCTACAACTTTTGATTAGATTAACCAAATTTAACATATGAGGTATGTATGGATTCAGAATTAAAAGGAGAAACTGGTATGCTAAGCATTTGGTGACCAGATAAAAATAAATACACTTTTAGCCCAAAATATTAAATGGACACAAGCGAAATTATGCTTTTTTAAAGATAAAGTCTGAAAATATCCTCACAGTTGCTAAGGAATTTTACTTTTTAATGTTATTTCATTAAGTCAAGACTGTGTGGTGATTAAACTGAAATTGAAATGCTCTTCACTCTTCTATTCTATGCCCTAGGGCAGTGGTTCCCAAAGTGGGGGTCGGGACCCCCTAGGGGGTCGCGAGACACTGTTAGGGGGGTCGCGAGATTCCTTCCAAAAACATTTAAAAATGGGAAATGGTTTAAAATCGGATATGAACGTATTGACGATCTGCCAAAGCAGAGAGATCATAGAACCGGGCTAATGTGTTTATTCCATCCTGCTGCAGTTTATAGCCTATTCTTAATATTTACAGTCTATGGTTCTTACACAGACTCGTCTCCCCCTCACCGTCTGCTCTGCAGCGGAGCGGGATCCCCGCTGAACATGAAAACGAAACTTAAGAGTTAGTCCGTTAAAAGAGCTTTATCCCGGTTATATACAACTGTTTGAGATTTGTCCAAACCGACAGGGCTCGAGAAACAGTTATCTGAAGAGTTTGCAAAGTTAAGGTTTGTAGCCTACTTCAGATGGCGACACAACGAACCGTTTTAAAGAGCCGGAGAGACGATGACAGTCTGCAGAGAGTCACACAGAGCAGAGCTCAGACAGTCATTGATGGGAGATATAACCCCGGTGTTTAAACTGATGCTGTCGATGTTATTCTGCTCTCTCTTGTTTTTTACAAGTTACTAACAAGCCTCTCCACCTGAAGCTCACCTGTTGTGATAACGGAAACGAGAATTTAACGATGTTATGAAACGGAGGGAGGCGATCATATCCGTGAGGTCCGGACCTCGGTGGTTTAAAAAAATGTTTGAATTAGTACAATCATTTATGTCTATGCATTGATTTCCATGCATACTGCTTTAACTTATAAGTGATGTCAGTCAGCAGCTCTCTCTCCTCTCGTTCAGTGTGCAGCATGCAGCCGAGTGAGTAACCATGGTGACTGTCTGTTCGTCAATCAACGATGTCCCGCCCCCTCTATGAATAAAACTCTTCTAACAGTAAAACTTACTTTGACCATGTGTCCCAGAATGAACATATTCTGTATTATGTTTGAAGTCCTCATGTTTTTAAATGCATGATAACTGTGTGAATGTACCTGAACACTAAAATAGATTTAAACACACAAAAGAGGACACAATACTAAATCATTATTTTAAAGTGGTGCAGAAAACCCTCAAATTGTGCATAAAAATAGATCAGAATGTAGGAAAGACATTTCTGGTGTTAAAAATGTTCAGGGGGAGACCCCCAGACCCTCAACAAAGACATGTTTGAATAGACTAAACTTATCATCACAGTTTTTGTGCATTTAAAAACATTATATGAGGTAATAAGTGGTTGAACTGGTCAGTAAATTTTTAAGATCAGTATGAAAAAAAATCGTGATATAATATTTTTTCTAATTTCACCCATTAATTTGAAAATATATACACAAATATGAAGGTGTTTGGGCTTCTGTGTGGTGTTCTAATGCCAGTGTTTGGATAGGCCTAATAGTGTGCGTGGCTGTGTGCAATGTCAAATGTTTTAAGCACCTACAGGGACAATGGGGGTCCCCAGTCTCTAGGATCGTTATATTGGGGGTCGCGGGCTGAAAAAGTTTGGGAACCCCTGCCCTAGGGGGTGCCGCAAAATGTAGTAACAGCCATAATCTTTGTATGTATGGATTTAGGATCAGGAGTCCCAACTTTTTTCAATAAATCAATCAATCAATCAAGCCATCATTTTATTCACAAGAAATTTTCACTAAAGAACTTTATATCTGGAAGAAAGTAAATCAATAACAATAGAAGAGAAACAATAGTTTTTCTGGCATTCAAAAAATGAACAGAGGACCATAGGGCTAACATTTATTCTGAGAACTTCATTCTACAATGATAACTATGGTTTACTTCTTTGATTTATTCAGTAAGTCTTAGAAGTTCTGACATGTGCACTTGCACAGACGTGTGAACTTTAACTTCGCCTTCATGCACTTGCACCGAGAACTGGCAGGTCGACTTGTACAAGTACTTGTACAACCGCACTTCACATCAAGTTGGAATACGTCTTTGGCAAGTGGTAGCGTAGTCCAAATGGGAAGAAGTTTGCTGTCCTCTTCTTTCCACCCATGGTCAGTGGGGTTGTTGACAGGCATTGTTGACCTAAATGAATGAATAAATAAATGAATAAATAAATGCATGATTTTTTTGTGATTATATAGTACAATACTCAAATCCATACAGGTGCATACTTACATGTGGGCTGTCGTCCAGATGCTTGCTTGGAAGACACTCCTTTTGAGATGTAGATCCAAAGCATCCATTGTTGGGGGGGATTCATTCAACATCCCTTGTCTTCTGTGAGAATAGCCTCATTCGAAGAAGATCAACATCATTTTCCTCATTTGATTCACTGGAGTACAGCTTACAGACGAAGTTTATTGCAACTTCTTTCAGCCTTGGAGAGGAATGGAGTCTCAATGATAGTTGCGAACTCCTCTGTCAAGTGTGGAACTTCGTGCATCAATTTGCAGCAGGATCGCTTACCCCTGAACTTGAAAGAAGATGTGCTGTCTGATCCAGTGAATGCGTGGAAGAGAGCCATGGCTTTACATGTTTCTGTGCCCAGTTTTGTGGCGAGAGTGTTCAGGGAGATCATTCTTGATGTCTTTCCATTTTTGAAGCAGATCCAGATTTCTGCAGTTGCATTCAAAGCCTTGATATGATGGAAATTACTCAGCAGGATTACGACAACATCTGTGTCTCCAGTATAGACCATCCCAACTGATGCTGTTTGGAGGGCATGGAGAAGATGCACTAGGACACGAGTGTCAGCTTCCTCGTGGTTGCAGCGATCCATTGGAGGACTGTTTCCAACATGGTGGACGCAATCATCTGCTGTTATGAAGACATCTTTGTCATCTGGGAACTGTCCATTTGTTACAAGCGCAGTTGACAGGAATGAAAACAGTTCTGTCTTATTATCCTCATTTGCCAGAAATGCCTGCCAATCTCTTGGGACTTTGGCAGTGCCAGAGATGCGTTGTCGGGTGCCTGATCCTCGTTTTTCTCTTGTTCCTCCTTTGATTGTCAAAGCACGATACTGGTCCCAGACAATGTCCACTCGTGTTGATCTTTTCAAGTCACGTTGAACTCTTGGGCAGAAGACCTTGTCGATGTAGGACTCAAAGGTCTTCCCTTGGACAGTCGTGCCAGGCAGTGAATGGATAAGTGCTCCACCATCAATAACAATGAAATCATAACAATCTGGCGCAACTATCTCCTCATTGTCAGATATTCCTCCACTCATAGGATTTCCCAGGATGTAAAACAACAAATCTGACTTGGTACAGAGTTGAGGGATCCTTCACATGATAATGCAGGTGGGTATGGAGAAGACTTGTGGCGAAAAAACTCTTCCAAATTCCCGCTCCGGCTTTCCAGCACAATGAAAGCTTTCCCATAAAGCTCTGCATGATGTTTGAAGTGCTGCATTCTCAGTTTAGCTGCTGTCTTCTTGCGTGTTTTCTTCTCATGGAACAACATCAAGTTGTTTCGCTTGATCGGAGCTTTCAGTGGTGTGTCATGTGATCTTAAATCTTAAATCCAGTTGAGTCATTACACAGCCTTTATTTACAATAACTTTAAAAATCATTTTTCATAGCAACTTTGAGGACATTTCCAGACTTTATCTTCAAAAAAAGCACAATTTTGCTTGTGTCCATTTAATATATTGGGCTAAAAGTGTATTTATTTTTAATCTGGTCACCAAATGCTTGGCATACCTATTTCTCCTTTTGATTCTGAATCCATACATACCTCATATGTTAAAATTGGATAATCTAATCAAAAGTTGTAGCAGTTTACATATTTTACGGCGCCCCCTAGAGGCCATTTTTTTATCTGTGTGTTTGACACTCGGACTCAAATTGTTCTATAGACCCTAAACTTCAACTTAGAAGTGAAAACCAAACTTTAACACCAATTTGAAATGACTGAGCCTTAAACGACCCCACTACCAGTGTTGTCTTTACTCCTGCCTCTGTGTGTTTCCCTCCAGTGTTTATTGCCCTGATTGTCCTCACCTGTGTCTTGTTAGTCTCACCTGTGTCTGATTACCCCATGTCTATTTAGTCTCAGTGTTTATTGCATGGCCTTGTTGGTTTGATTCCAGCGCAGCGTGGAACCAAAGACGAGCTTTAATTTAGGCGCTGTGTTTTGGATCATTAGGATTGTCTATCAGGGGCAGATAAAATGATGAACTCAGACGTTAATGAGAGGCTCACAAGGTGAAAATATGTGAACATTGTCGGTCTCATTCTGAGCATCTATTTGAATGGACAGTAGTGGGAGGCTGGACAGCTTTGATTCTAATGCACAGCCAGGGCGTTCATTTTATTCTTGATCAGCTGTTTGGGAGTTTAAATCAGTAAACCTGGAATAAAAAATGTAGGAAAAGGTATGTTAATATACAACATGCATGTATGATAAATGAATGACCTTGTACAGTATAGGATACTGCCATCACAGGACTCAATGACTACAGGCCCGTCGCCCTGACGTCTGTGGTCATGAAGTCCTTTGAGAGACTGGTGTTGAGCCACCTGAAGGGCATCACAGGCCCCCTGCTGGACCCCCTGCAGTTTGCCTATCGGGCAAACAGGTCGGTGGAGGATGCAGTCAACATGGGTCTGAACTACATCCTGCATCACCTCGACTCCCCAGGGACCTACGCTAGGATCCTGTTTGTGGACTTCAGCTCGGCATTCAACACCATCATCCCGGATATCCTGCACCGTAAACTCACCCAGCTCACTGTGCCTGCCTCCACCTGTCAGTGGATCACCAACTTCCTGACTGACAGGAGGCAGCAGGTGAGGCTGGGGAGCATCACATCCGGCACCCGGACAATCAGCACTGGCGCCCCCCGGGGGGGGTATTAAAGTTAGACACGTTGTAGGAGGAAAACACTGAGATGAGATGTTGTCAGCTGCCTCCTGGGTGTCATGATTTGGTCTTGTTTTAGTTTGTATTTTGGAGTTTAGATTTCTTGTATTGTTTTAGTTCTCTTCTTCCCTAGTGTTGCTTGTTTCCCTGTGTTTATGTTTCCTAGTGTTGATTGTTTAGTCTTTAGTGTTTCCTGTTTTATTTTGTAATTCTCCTTGTGTCTCTCTGTGTTTTGTCTTTACTACAGTCTCTGTGTTCCCTCCTGTTCTGATTGCCCTGATTGTCCTCACCTGTGTCTTGTTAGTGTCACCTGTCTAACTAGTCTCACCTGTGTTGATTACCCCTGTGTCTAGGTTCAGGTTCAGGTTCAGGTTCAGGTGACTTTATTTGTACCCGTAGGTAGATTTGGTTGCAGGGAGAGACACTTAATACAACACAGACAATACATAAACACACAAAGTGCAAATGCACGGTACACAGGTAAAAGTGCTGAGGTGCATAAAGTGCGCAGGTTCCAATCACAAGTTGATCTGTAAAAAGCTCCAGAGCCGAGAACACCAGAATAAATAATACATGAATAAATAAATAACTACTAAGAAGCATGACAACCACTTCTCAGGCTGCTATCTCCGTCCCTCCATGCAAGGCCTTCATGAAGTAAAAATGACCACATCAAGCAGCAAAGAGGAAAGACATGAGATACACACACTACGACTTGTTCCGCTCTATAATGGCTGCTGGGACAAAGCTGTTCCTATAGCGCTTCGTTCTACACTTTGGAACTGAAAGTCTTGGTCCAGAAGGAAGAAGCTGAAACTCACAGTACAGAGGATGGGACTCATCTTTTAAGACTGAGCCGGTGAGCCGCTCCACCTGCCTGATGTACAAGGTCTCCAGACTCAGCTGTTGCTCTCCAATCAGCTTACTGGACCACCTCACGATCTGGTTCAGAGAGTTTCTGTTCTTCACAGAGAGGTTTCCAAACCATGACACAACAGAAAAAGATACAATCGACTCGACAAAAGCACGGTAAAAAAGGGTCATCGTGGTTTTGTCAATGTGAAAACGGGCCAATTTTCTCAGACAGTATAAACGCTGGTGCCCCTTTTTACACACAGCTTCACAATTCAATTCAAAGTTCAGTTTAGAGTCGATGATTGTCCCAAGATATTTGTATGATTGTAAACATTCGACTGGTTGACCATTAATGAGTGTGACTTCCTGTGTGTGGGGCTTTTCCTAAAATCGATGGTCATATCTTTAGTTTTCGAGATGTTTAACTGCAGATAAGATTCCTCACACCATTTGACGAAGTCATCAAGGACCGGACCGTGACTGTTTTCATTGTCCCGTAGAAGGCTAACAATGACAGTGTCGTCTGCATACTTTATGATGGTCCTATTGTCATATGTACTCTGGCACATATTTGTGTAAAGGATAAATAAAAGTGGCGAAAGCACACATCCCTGTGGAGAGCCAGTGGAAGAGCAGACTTGTTCAGATAGGGTTCCATTTACCCTCACTCTCTGAGTTCTATTTGTTAAAAAGTCAAGTATCCAGCCAATCAGACTGTTACCTAAATCAAACTGATCTAAAAGCCTGTTTATAAACACATGCGGTTGTATGGTATTAAAAGCAGAGCAAAAATCAACAAATAAAAGTCTAGCATGGGACCCCTCCTGTTCCAAATGTTTCATGAGCAGGTTCAACAATGTGACTGTGGCGTCCTCTACACCTCTGTGTGGCCTGTATGCACACTGCAGGGTATCAAGTGCATGCTCAGTTCTCTGTAGAATCTCTACCTTGACCAGTTTTTCAAAGACTTTCATCACAATTGATGTAAGGGCGACTGGCCTAAAATCATTAAGGATTTTAGGGGAACTGGTCTTGGGGACAGGGACTACAACAGCATCCTTCCAGACCTGGGGTACGTGCTGTTCCTTTAATGATCTGTTAAAGATGTATTGAAATACAGGTCCAAGATATCTCGCACAAGATTTGATTAGACGGCCACAGATGTTATCAGGTCCAAAACTCTTATTTATTCTAACTGAGAGGAAGGCCTGTTCTACAGCATTTTGTGATATATCAAAGTGCTGATCGTCCTTGAGTTTAAAATTCAGTTCTTGAATGTCTGATTTAAAATCAAAGTTATCAAAGCGATTGTAAAAATGATTCAAGGCATTTGCAAACTCATTATCTGAATTAAAACAATTCAATGTGGTGAGTTGGCCACTCTTTGAATTTCCGAGGCCTGCAATGGTCTTCATGCTCGACCAGGCTGAGCCGAGATTGTTTGTTGCCATCTTGTTTTCTAATTCAGATTTATAATTTTGTTTTGCTCTTAAAATTGCAATTTTCAGCTCCTTAGTCGCTGCATGCAGGTCTGAGGCTGCACCCTGTTTAAAGGCAAGTTTCTTTTTCCGTATGCTAACCTTTACAGATTTGGTCACCCATGGTTTGTTGTTGGGATAAACCTTAACTCGCTTACAGGGGATGATCATGTCTCTACAGAAAGCAGCATAGGAACATGTTACATCAGTTAGTTCATCTAAATCTTCACACGACTGCTTGAACATGTCCCAGTCTGTGCAGTTAAAGCACTCCTGCAAGCAGAGCACCGCTTCATCATTCCAGACCTTTATGTCCTTTATTTGTGCTTTCTCCCTCTTTAAAACAGTTTTATATAGGGGCAGTAAGTGGACACAGTTGTGATCTGAAAGTCCCAGCGGTGGTAGTGGCAGGGATTTGTAGGCATCCTTAATTGACCCATAGCATAGATCCAATGTCTTGTCCCGCCTGGTTGGGCAGGAGACATATTGATAAAAGTTTTTAAGTGTCTTTTTGAGGGAAACTTGATTGAAGTCACCCATTATAAGATTTGGTGCATCCGGTGCAAGTGTCTGCAGTTTTTGCACTATGTCAAAGATAGTGCTGGAGGCAGAGATGACATTTGCTTTTGGATGAATGTACACAACTGTTATAAAAAGCTGTGGAAACTCGCGTGGCAAATAGAAAGGGCGCAGCGACACAGATAAAAGTTCGACATCAGGCGTACAAATGCGCTCTCTGACAGTCACAGAAGCAGCGTTACAGTATTGTTTATTAAAATATAAACATACCCCGCCTCCTTGAGTTTTCTTTGTGACTTCTGTCTGTCGATCAAGACGAAATGGGGCTCCAAAGCCGTCAATGGCCAGGTCAGTGTCCTGGTCATGATCGGTGAGCCATGTCTCAGAGAAGGCCAGGACGCAGCAGTCTTTAAAATCCTTCTGGAAGCGGACGTGTCCTTGAAGTTCGTCTACTTTGTTCCTGAGGGACTGGACATTCCCCAGGATCACCGTGGGAAGAGGGATCCGGCCGAGCTGCTGCTTCCTCAGGCGCAGCCTGACGCCTCCACGTCTTCCCCGTTTCCTCTTTTTCCTCCTCGGTGCACCAGCATCATCGGTTTCATGGGGCTTTCTCAAGATAAAGTCCGGTAGCATTAACTGGTCTGTTGACACGCGGGCGAGATTCGCACAGTTTATTTGAAGCAGCACTTCCCTGGAGTACTGTGTCCTCTGACCGTGGACAGCCACGTCAGACTCGCAGGCAAACCGAAGCAGGTGAAACAATAACCACAAAGAAGTGATGTGGAAAGGATCCATTTTCCGATTGGAACGAGGAGCACTTAAGCACTCAATACACTTAAACACACAAGTTTAAAACTAGTTTAAAACAAGTTTAAAACACGAACACGGAGACGCCAAACTCTCACTGCCGGTCGCTGCGTGCGCATGCGCCCTATTTAGTCTCTGTGTTTCTTCCCCTCTGTGTCAGTTCATTGTCGTATGTCGGTGTGTGTTTCTCGTGTCTTACCAGTGTTTTCCTGTGACTCCGGGTTTCACATTTTGGACTTTGTTTTCGGTAAGTTTTGTTTTGCCTTTTTTTAGTTAAAATAAATCTTTTGTTCGTACTGCAATGGGGTCCAGTTC